>JACXGI010019945.1:0-11586 GCA_016801175.1 Esox masquinongy | reverse complement strand
TTTTTCTGACTATTTCACATTATTACTCATGTAAGTGTCTCAAAAAAATTGTTTTCAATACATCCTCCATGTAGCTGAGGGTCTGCAGAATCCCAGAATACAAAGCACTTCCTTCTACTATAAAGGATGACCATTTTAGAAGCCAAAATGTCAAGGTAGTGACAGGCGGACTTTAAAACCCTAGCCCTTTAAGTGATAAGCACATTGCCAATAGGCCTACATTCAGGTCAATTTATTTTGTTAAATTGGTTAAGATCACACTGCCTTCGTATCCCACATACAAGCAAACAAACAAACAAAAAGATTCTAAAGAAAAAAAAAAGCTCAGAATCAGTTTTAATGCCTAGTAAGTTTCACAACAAACAAGGAATTTGTTCTGGTCTATTAGTGCAACAATTTATAAAGAAGAAATAAAAGGAATAAAAACAAATAAGAATAGTGGACTAGTGATGTGCGAATCATGAACGATTCGTTCTTTTTGAACGAATCTTTTCAGTGAACTGGGCGCACTGAATCACTGCTCTAGAAGATTTTTTCAGTCAATTAATCACATTTGCGCAAGAGAATCACAGAGCTTTAGGCCGCTGTGAAGTCGGAATGCAAACTCTTTCAGCACCAATGCTTAACACTTGTCAGATGTCACAATCCACTGAATAACTATAATTTCAAAAATAATTGTGGAAGCCTATGTGTTAGCCTCTTAGAGGCCTTTATCGAATCTGAAATGTAGACTATAGGCCTATCCGAGCCGACCTGTATCACTTAAAGTCCAATCCAAATGACCTACGGGATCCGACAGTTAACAGTTACTTTTCACATGATTTTGTTATAGTTCGTCCGGTCAAATACATGGTTTGGCCTATGTTGCATTTTTTAGAAAGTTATCAATAATTTAAAACGTAGACAAATGGTCTGTTGTAAGGACGCACTACCCATCTTTCTCCCAAATGCGATCTTGTGTTGGTTGGTTGCGTTTTCTGCAAAATTGTGCGTTTTAGGTTAATTTATTTGTTAAGTACAGTAGGCTGCTTAAGCACACCCGTTTCATGGCCTGTGCACAAATGTAGGTCTATAACAGTGCGTGAGGGATGTCTTATAGTAGTTTAGAATATTTGCATGAACTGCACTCCAGAGCCGCGGAGGTTCTGAAATTAATTTGTCGTCACCTCTCAATCAATGTCACCCGCGTTGGATATCATGCGATTGCGAATAATAGCCTATTTTTTAAATGTATTTACAACAGCTCTAACCACCAAGCCTCGTAACATAATTGCATCTGATCGCATATCTCCACTGGCTATACCTGAACCGCCGAAAATGGTATGAACGCTCAAATAACCTGTCTTTAGCCAACTGCAAAGCATAGCCGTTTTGAATGATGTTCTTTAATTTCTGGATATTTTCTTCTTATTATTATTAAATAATTTCGGATATAGTCGGTATTTTATCACACCCATCCGAGAACCATGGCAACCATGCTTGATCCGACTCGGGATCCGACAGTCAACTAGGCTACACAATGTCGGATAACGGATCGGATCTCGCATAATCGGATTTCGGATGTATTCATGAAGACCCCTACCTCCTCTTCAGTTTTAACATGTATGACACATAGGCCGACACATAGGCCGAGCTATCGTCTTTAAGTTATTGAACATTTACGACTATATCCACAACTACAACTTATCCAATTCCGAAAACGGTGGTGTTCCTGTAGTAAGAACCAGAGTTGCTCCGACTCTGCAGGAAACAAGTATGGATGTTAGGATATGATAGCACTGGTTTTTCATTGCAGCCTGATATGTGGATGCGCCTTAACTGCAGAAACCAAACATGCACAGTGAATTCGATAACTTTTTATTGCTGTTGTTCATGGCTGCCTGCTACATTTGCTAGTGATATTATTGTCGGTAGACTGAATAATTTGATAATTGTGGAAAAAATAAACAAGGTTAATTTGGTAAAAATACTTTTTTTGTGAGTCATTAAACAGAGTGCTATTATAGTAATCAACAAGATCCCACCATGATATAGAGAAGAAATTAAGGGCTTTGACAAAAGATTCATTTAATGATTCAAAGGACTGTACTGAATGATTCAGTTCACTTTTGTGATTCAGAATGCCCATCACTACAGTGGACTGAGCATAAAAAACAGTTTCTATGCGACAATCTGAGAATTGTTACTGAACACTGATGTAACACACAAAATATGACAAATTGTGCACCAGCAAACCGACACAGTCACCAGCTGCACTCTCTTGGTTAAAGTGGCACCATATTGGTTCCTTATCTGACAAACTTCTCTTTATGGTTTGCAACATTGGTTTAGCTCCATTGTGTCACCCTGGGTCCTTCCTCATTATTTTAAGAAAAGAGCATAGTGTAATACCTATGCTCTTTTGATGTGATTCAAGCTTTTAGTTTTGCACCATGCAGATAGATATAACTTAAGTATGGTCTACTTAAGTTATAGATAGATATAACTTAAGTAAGCACTGTTCTATTGTTATTGGCTGTTAGTGGGGTTCACATGTTGGTGAGTGATTAACATATCTTGTGAATCTCTACTTAAAATTAGATTAGTAATGGCTTCTGGCTTGCCACCAAACCATACAGGCCATTTTTGTGGAGGGCTCTGGATGTTATTGTCACAAGCACACTTTGAATTAGGTGTTGTAACTCTGTCGTAGTAGCCATTGGTCTCTTGATTGCCTGTCGGATTCTCTTACCCTAAACCTAACCTTAACCTCAGTAACCTAACCCAAATGCCTAAACTTAACCTAGCCCTAACGGCTAACCGCAAACCTATAACATAATGCCTAAACCTAAAAGTAACTTCAATTTTAACACTATCTCCATTTCTATGTTTTCCCTAAACCAACCCCTAACATTGAAATCACACTTTTCCGGGCCAAAAGCATGATTTGCTAGGTTTTACTATCTTTGGACATCTGGGACCGTATTCACAAACCTTTTATCTTACCACTAGGAGGACTCCTAAACAGTACTACAAGTTCCTAGCTAAGAGTTTCCTCTTAAAACCTATTCACAAACCTGCTAAGACCAACTTTTACTAAGGAACGGGGAGAAGTCTTAAGCTAAGAGAAAGGGCAGGGTTGAACCTGTTGCTATGGATGATGTCATGTTCCATAAACAAGATTACTTACTATGCCCACAGTGATTGGCTAATAGGGGAGGGGTCTCTGTCAGTGAATTCATCATAGCAATACTGTAGAAGGATGTGTCATGCCGCCAAATTGAAATAAATATATTAAAATTAAAATGTAGGCCAATTGTCACTGGTTAAACATGAAACCAAGAATGATATACTGAGTAGTCAAGATATGTTCAGCTAACTGTCAGTCTCTTACATGTCTGGCAGCTCGTAAGGAAATGCGTGTTAATCTTTTGATGGTGCAATAATTCGTGCAATTATGTGTCCCTCCACCAACTACACCGGGTGGTCGAGCTATGTCCATGAAATCGGCTTTGTTTCTTTGTAGTTGGCGAACATGAGGAAACTGAATGATTTGTCACCAGATATGGAGTCTGGAGAGGGCATTTATTGTTTGATGTAATATTCTACGGACAGATGACTGAGATGCACGTAGTTCATCTGCGCTGCAGCTGCATTTTCGCCAAGTAGCGCAGAGTTGTCAGAACCTTGATGTTTGATGTTATTGGGTTGTTTCTGTTTGTTGGTGAAGTGACAGCATCCATTACTAGCTCTACTATGATCATAATACCCTCGAGATTAAGATGATACCTTGTTAAAAGCTCAGTATCAATAAATGTTTCTAAAACGTTGACCTGATTACCAGGCGGATTGCCGGTAGTCCTCTTGACTACTCCTAACTTTTCACAGATTTAGGAGCTGGTTTTAGTATTAAAATGCTTTGTGACATACTAGACCAAATTACCATATTAGACCAAAAACTAAGGAGTCCTAAAGTTAGGACTGACAGGCCCATTTTTTTTAAGAGTTATTCCTAAATCAGCAAGTTTGGAGCTACTTTTAGCCTTCAGATGTTTTGTGAACACGGGCCCAAGTCCTCACATGTATAGATAGACCTGAATCACACAGACTTTTGGGGACCAAATAAAACAATTCTACATTTCAAAACCTAACACCTGAAGGCACTTATTACAATCATGCCACATGATTATTCTATAAAACTGTGCCACCTTCAATCTACTCATGGGGTGTGGCCTAGTTTGTTGTTCTGAAATGTACAAGCCTGTCCTTTCCACTATCTTTAACGAGCGCAAACAATTAAAGGACAAGGTCTAGTTTCTTTACTCTCATAGTAGTGATCGCCGATCTTTGGTTTTTAGCAGTTTATGATATGTCATCAAATCTTTTATTTTGAACTTTTCTTGCTATATGCTTCTTATTGGTTTTTTTTAAGTTGTCATTGATTTTGTTTCTGTCTCCGTGTAACTGTCTTTCCTCTGAGTAATCTTACTTTAATGTGAATGCATACCGTGTGTCCTTATGGACACAAAAGGGGGACTGAAGGAACCGAAAAATGTCAATTCTATGTTTATTGACATATTCAGTGATTCTTCATTATTTAATATACACATGTATACCTGTATACTTAAATTCTGTCCTAGTAGGCTATCATGGGAATGTTAAAGGTTAACAGATGTTTCTTTCAGGGTTGAATGAAGGGAAATTTTTTTTAACTGCCTAGCTTAATTGACCCTGTAGATAACACGACTCTGTCTTATGAGATGGCACCAGAACAGATCAGAATGTGTCCCTAATTGACAAGGGGTCTATTCTACAGGACTAGTTCTGTTTTACCTTAGGTCAGTAAACCAACCCACACTGCTTTAGTTTTAGGATTTAAACCAGAGCGGCGTTCAGGGAAGCTCTCACTTGCATTTACTTTAATCCTGTCTGCATCTTTGCTCTTGCAAACATCTTGAATCTCTGGAGAACTTTTATCTTTGATACTTGCACTGTAATTGTAATACTGTCTTTATATACTAAATTCATTTGTTACATTAATTCATTGACTATTTGGAATTAATCTAAAATGGGTCAAAATCCAGATCCTTCACACCTAACCCTGAAATTGCCTTTTAAATATTGGAGACTTAAGGAACAGATTTTTCAGTTTTTACTATCATTGGTCATCTGATCCTTATATGTATAGAAAGACCTGAATCACACTTTCGGGGACCAAATAAATCTTATTTTGAAATTGGATACTGCAGAAGGACCACCAGGGGGCGGTCTTTGCGCCCTAGTTGTAGCCCCGTCTGGCACGTGTGCACAGGGGATCAGAGACAATTAAGCGCACCCGGAGGCACTAGTCACGTGTTATTGTCTTCCTATAAAATGTACGGATGGTTCACTAGTAGGGAGAGCTCTGGGGACGAAGGACGGGTGGTTTCTCCATGTAGAACATGTACCAGGAAGGACGATCAAAGAAGGGAACAGACCACCTCTTGTTTAAGGACTAGCGGAGATACACACCACCACCACCACCGCAACCAAGTTCTCCACTGTGTATAGTTAAGACAGTGGTACACCCATGATTTCTATTATAGTTTAAAAGTTACTTGCCTTGTTTATCTCTCCCTGACAAGTGTTATGTCATTCAATGGTGAAGTATCAGTTATTACGGGTTTATAGCTACCAATGGGTCATTAGTTAGTGATTGTTAAGGTAGGACAATTCATCACTTTACTTAAGGGGACACAAAATAATTTCCTAATAATAAGGTATCCTTTATTAATGCTTTATTTATCCAGCTCAATGGTTAATTTTGATACTGTTGGGAATGGCCTTGTCAGTTATTTTACCCTGACTGATAGCATTATTTTCACAGACTGATCAGCACAGTAGTTCAGCTGTTTTGAAACAGCACCTGGCTGTTAGCTCGATTGCAGAGGTTTACAGATTCTGTGAGGTAGTGCATTGTTCATGAAAAAAATAGTTTGGTTTCACATAGAAAATAACCATTTATATAATGTTTTTTTTTACTCTAATTGTTTTTGGAACAATTAGAAAACCAAATGTATCATATAATTTTGCACGCTATCTGCTGCCCCGTTCACTTTCATTGTTAGCCGGGAGAGGCTTCCTTTTAAAAAATCCTAAAGAGCAACCAACAAAAAGACAAGGTCCGCTCACAATACTAAAAAAAACTTTTGAGAAATGATTTCTGTTTTTGCTATCTTTGTAGGGACATCTGGTTCCCATTTCATTGGTCATGGAGGGTTATGGTGATTGTGTTGTTTATCTTTTTGTCTGTTTTTGCCATAACTATATCACACTCTTTGATAATGGGGGTATTTCAGAAAGCGGGTTTAGTGAAAACATAGAGTTTGTTGACTCAGAGTTCATAGAAACTCTGAGTTTACGGTTTCAAAGAGCCAGTTCAGCATTTCTCTGAGTGAGTTACTACGGCAACTTACTAATTGAAGCTAATCTGCTCACTAGCAGGTTTAATTAAACTAACCCTGAGTTTGTCCTACTCTTTAAATGAAACAAAACAGGGGGCCACAGATTCTACCTTTGGGGCAGTCCCCCCCTCCCCCCAATTTGTGTCTGAGACAAATGGGTGGGCGTCACTGAGGTAACACTGGCAAAAGGATAAATCTACATACCATATCTCACAAAAGTGAGTACACCCCTCACATTTTTGCAAATATTTGATTATATCTTTTCAGGTGACAACACTGAAGAAATGACACTTTGCTACAATGTAAAGTAGTGAACGTACAGCTTGTACAGTGTAAATTTGCTGTCCCCTCAAAATAACTCAACACACAGCCATCAATGTCCAAACCGCTGGCAACAAAGGTGAGTACCCCCCTAAGTGAAAATGTCCACATTGGGCCCAATTAGCCATTTTCCCTCCCCAGTGTCATGTGACTTGTTAGTGTTGCAAGGTCTCAGATGTGAATGGGGAGCAGGTGTGTTAAATTTGGTTTTATCGCTCTCACACTCCCTCATACTGGTCACTGGAAGTTCAACATTGCACCTCATGGCAAAGAACTCTGTGAGGATCTGAAAAAAAGAATTGTTGCTCTACATAAAGATGGCCTAGGCTATAAGAAGATTGCCAAGACCCTGAAACTGAGCTGCAGCATGTTGGCCAAGACCATACAGCGGTTTAACAGGACAGGTTCCACTCAGAACAGGCCTCGCCATGGTGGTCCAAAGAAGTTGAGTGCACATGCTCAGAGTCATATCCAGAGGTTGTCTTTGGGAAATAGACGTATGAGTGCTGCCAGCATTGCTGCAGAGGTTGAAGGGGTGGGGGGTCAGTCTGTCAGTGCTCAGACCATATGCCGTACACTGCATCAAATTGGTCTGCAGGGAAGCCTCTTATAAAGATGATGCACAAGAAAGCCCACAAACAGTTTGCTGAAGACAAGCAGACTAAGGACATGGATAACTGGAACCATGTCCTGTGGTCTGATGAGACCAAGATAAACTGATTTGGTTCAGATGGTGTCAAGCGTGTGTGGCGGAAACCAGGTGAGGAGTACAAAGACAAGTGTGTCTTGCCTACAGTCAAGCATAGCGGTGAGAGTGTCATGGTCTGGGGCTGCATGAGTGCTGCCAGCACTGGGGAGCTACAGTTCATTGAGGGAACCATGAATGCCAACATGTACTGTGACATACTGAAGCAGAGCACGATCCCCTCCCGTCGGAGACTGGGCCGCAGGGCAGTATTCCAACATGATAACGATCTCAAACACACCTCCAAGACGACCACTGCCTTGCTAAAGAAGCTGAGGGTAAAGGTGATGGACTGGCCAAGCATGTCTCCAGACCTAAACCCTATTGAGCATCTGTGGGGCATCCTCAAACAGAAGGTAGAGGAGCGCAAGGTCTCTAACTTCCACCAGGTCTGTGATGTCGTCATGGAGGAGTGGAATAGGACTCCAGTGGCAACATGTGAAGCTCTGGTGAACTCCATGCCCAAGAGGTTGACCACACAAAATATTTCAAGATGGTGACCACACAAAATATTGACACTTTGGGCCCAATTTGGACATTTTCACTTAGGGGTGTACTCACTTTTGTTGCCAGCCGTTTAGACATTAATGGCTGTGTGTTGAGTAATTTTGAGGGGACAGCAAATTTACACTGTTATACAAGCTGTACACTCACTACTTTAAATTGTAGCAAAGCGTAATCTCTTCAGTGTTGTCACATGAAAAGATATAATCAAATATTTACAAAAATGTGAGGGGTGTACTCACTTTTGTGAGATTGTATATCATTACATTGAATTACATTAATTTGACTAACCTCTTATGTAGGTCCTTGTGTCCTGGGGGGTGGTTGGGTCTGATGAGCTTCCTCCAGAGATGCTTTCAGCAATAGGTCACCCACTGTTTTGACTGAGGGCATCTCTACAGCCTCTGTGAGTGGTGGTGGTGGACCCCCACCTGTTTTGACTGAGGGAATCTCTACAGCCTCTGTGAGTGGTGGTGGTAGACCCCATCTGTTTTGACTGAAGGAATCTCTACAGCCTCTGTGAGTGGCTGTAGAGATGACTTCAAGCACGTTTTGTGCCTGTTGGCGCAACACACACACACATTATATAAATGCTTAATGAGTGGAGCACTCGAGATGGGGCCAGCTTAGGCCTGGTTTACAATCAGTTAATACTCATTCATTGACTCAGTCAGCAATTTTATGCCACACCAGCTCACATTCTTTTGCTGTTGTTACTATTCTGCATATGCATTCATTAATTTCTAATTCCACTTGGGAGATGTAGGGGGTTCGAGACCTTCAGTCACCTTCAGTCAGCTCAGTTGTGGTTTCAACTCAGAGTATGGTAACCCTACTTTCTGAAATACCCCCAATGTGTTGCAAGTGAATGATTTTGCAAGTCATCAAGAGACAGAGTGGATAATGAGATAGTGAATGATAATCTCTACTCTGATGTTGGAAACTGAAGTTCCTCTTCTGTTCACTCTGAAAGGACTTGAAACAGCAAAGATGTCTGGTGATATTATCTACTCCAATGTAAAATTCAATAAACACCGAAAACAAGACGCTATGGGAAAAGGTATGTTTCTGAAGGCTTTCCTCTTCTTCATTGCTCTGTTACATTCATTCGTTTTCATTCAACAGAAAGTTAGCAGAAGGAGGCAAAATAGATTATTGTTCATTATCTTGTTAAACTATATGGTTTTCTCACAAAGTAACTGTGTACAACCACATATTTCAGTATTTATTTGCCAGTACTACATCATAAGTACATTTCCATACTGGTTAAACAGATACTAGGAGAGACATGGTAGGAGACATCTTACTGTATGACTGCTACAATTAGTACTTAGCTTATTTATATACAGCTCCGGAAAAAATTAAGAGACCATTGCACCTTTTTCTTTCCTTTTCAACTTTTTTGGAAAGGAAAGAAAAAAGTGCAGTGGTCTCTTCATTTTTTATAGTGCATGGTGGTGTTCATTTATTACTTTTCCTTTCCATTCAAATATGTCTTCAACTGTGTCTTGTAGGACATATTTAAGTAATATCACATTTAAGAGCTGATATCACAGTGGGATATCACATTTAAGAGCTGTTGTTAGGCACAATGAGTGCCCGTACACTGTGCTAAGCTGTTGTATATTGGCCACATATAACACTAACGCCAAACATTCCTTATAGCTGCACTGGTTACCTACACGATTAGAGCAGTTAAAAGTGTTGTCATGTCATGAGAAATATTGAGAGGGACACGGTCGAGGGAAATTGTCGGAATGGATATTCGAATACAGTAAATAGGATTCTCTATTGGAATCAAGGGGGTAATTCAGTTATTTTAATGGTTAATAGATGAAAATTAACATTACAAATGCTTGATAGGAGCACTAGACCATACACAAATATGAGAACTTATTCAGGAACGTTTGAGAGTATGGGAAACCAATGGTTACTGCAAAAAAGCTGACTAATTTGTGTTAGTCACTTTGGTGCTTTCTTTTTGGTTTGTAAACATACATTCACTAAGATAATTAATCCAACCACTGCATTTGAAAAACAATATCATGAGTACATTGGTTAACTAATCAAAACAAAACATTGAATCCTACAATGACAATTTGGCAATTGTAACAGCCAGAGCAAGAGCAAATGCAAGAGCAAACAACACAAGACGTATCAAATTTGTTGTTAACGTGTTGAAGGTACAGTATAAATTTCAGAATATTATACTGTTTCCCCATTAGACACAATTTTTTCCATTCGCATTTGGAAAACAAATCTTGTCCACACATGGCCGTGGTAAGATGTTTTCATCTGGGGTTGCTGGCAACGGTCAAGCATGCGTCGGTACGCAGTCACTGACCATGACGGTCAGATGTACTATGCGCACTCAGCGGTAATGGTTAATAAACTGAAATAATGAATTTCTGAATCTCGTCAGGGGGTGTTAAGTCTAATACAGTGGCGGATGCATCAACCCAAGCACCCCTACTTCCCGCGGCTATGAGTCCATTTAATGAAAATCTTCATTATATGAAGTCATGATGAATCATGTTCGTCATGACTTCATTATACAGTCATGACGAATCCAAGCCTGACATTGGTCAGCACTGATGTAATAACATGACTTATCTGACCTGAAGAAGGGAGGTACACTCATGGGGATGAAGGGTCTGGACCATCCACCTCCACGCTGAGAATAATTCCTCAAAAAGATTGAAGAAAGGAGAGTGTTGGGCCAGGTACAGGGTCAGGAATACAAAGAACTATAGTTTAAGAGGAAATTAAATGTGTGAAGAAAACAACAGGAAAACTTCCATAATATTCATGCTCTACAGAAACATTCTGCATTGGTCAACTTTAAATTAAAAAAATGTCAGTGAAAGAAAAATATGGTCACTTGTCATTTTTGTTATAAACCATGGGCATCGCTGGGCCTTGGCCTGGCTCTGATTGGAGTAGGTTCTGGTCTTCCGTGATGGGCATGCATCCACGCCACTGGAGCCAATGGCCAATTGGCGACTGACGTGAATGAGAAATGAAATTTCAGTATCAACAAATGGCCCATACATTTAAAAGACGGTTAAACATGCTAGGATATATTGATAGTACCTAACATGTATTGGGCCATTGTGCAGTGATTGATTGGAATAACTTTTCATGTGATGTTAAGTCATATCTTTTGAGGCAAGAAGTTGATTTTGTGTCAATGATTTCATATTTTGGGGTCTTGGTGCATTTTGCTAATGAAATTTGGACCAGCATGTTAACGGTTTTGAAAATTTGAGTTCTGCATTGACCAAGGTGCTAAAGCAATCCAGATTTTTTTAAATAATGATTATACTACACATTTGGCCATTTAAATTATGTAACATTGCATGAAATTAATTTACAAAAGGCAATGTGAAAGAAATTTGAAACTGAGAACCAAAATATGGGATTTTGATGTTATTATTTAATATTCATTTGTAAGTTGTGTTTTTTATTTTCTGTTGTGTTTCTATTAATTTCTATAGTGTTGTCATTTAGTATGCTGTGACCTGGGTAAATTAGTAAGAATTTAACAGAACATAGGATTCTCTGTTTATTTGTTGAAGAGCTCTTAGCTTGAAG
>JACXGI010019944.1:0-11588 GCA_016801175.1 Esox masquinongy | reverse complement strand
ACCTAATGTTCTTGGGTATCCTCAACATAGGGTTTCTTGGATATGGCCCCTCACCTAATGTTCTTGGGTATCCTCAACATAGGGTTTCTTGGATATGGCCCCTCACCTAATGTTCTTGGGTATCCTCAACATAGGGTTTCTTGGATATGGCCCCTCACCTAATGTTCTTGGGTATCCTCAACATAGGGTTTCTTGGATAATCTAATTTGAATTATTAATTTACCCTTCCTTTTAGGACCAGCCTTGGCTTGGCACATAGGGGTTCGTCAACCACTGCTATTGCAACGCACCAAGGGGAGAAATGTGACCCAATTAGGTTGCGTCCCACACCTATCTAATCGCCTGCAAGGGGACTCTAACCACCTCTGCGGGGGGACTCTAACCCCACAGCGGCAGTTGATAACCGGTCAGCTAGCTCCCTCACGTTAGGTGGGAATAAGTTCTTGGAAGCGTCGAATTAGTTATTCCATCACATACAACAGATTTTGGGAACCTCGTATTGGCTATACTATACTGTTCAGGAGTTCTCTTAATGATCATACTTTGTTATCAAATATTCAGTTACATCTCTTTTTTTGTTCTTTAACTTCTTATCGAAGGATTTTCTATATTTTTCTTTTAGTACATAAAATTATGACAATGAAACATCAATACAACATGTACCATCAATAATCAACTGTTATTTTATATGTAACAAATCGGACTTCGTCACTCCCGGCTCCGGTGTAAACAATTCAACTCTCAAAAAGACTGATATGAACTATTGTGAATTTTGTCAAGTAGGTTTCGCTTACTTATTTATGATGCGTGCAGTTCAGTCAGCTGGTGAGAGTTGAAAAGCAAACACCGTCGTCGTGAAGACATTGAAGTCCCATCTGGGGTGCCAAATTGTGGAAGATGGAAAATGTTCGTGATTTATTAAAATAAAGACTTCTCAGTCGTTCGTATAACAGTTGATTATTTCAAGTTTAATTACGTGGCTCTACGGGAACAAGCATCATGACAAAAAGAGTACAAGTACAGAGACTAACACAGAGTAAGTCATGACAGATGTTCTGATTATGCATTTCAAGTTTCAAGCTTATATTCTCTTCCAACAGTACAGATGACGGAATTAGCATTTGCAGAATGTACATACAAGGAATAGTAGCCACTATGAGGTAGCCTAAAAATGCAAGGTTGCACTCAGATAGCTCCAGGAGACAGAATATCATAGAATGTCGGTTGCCCAGACAACCCGGTCAAAAATTGAGATATATCAATCGGGACATTTACTATATGGGGACTTAAGTTAACTATGCTCTTCCCAATACGGAATAGAGCTCTGTTCACCTGTAGGATGTAAGTAATAGTAACCCCCTGCTGTTCAAGAGCTTCCTCCTAGAGAACAGTTTCTTATGGCGGTTTTATGGCACAGGCAGAGGCCTGTTTCTCTTACTGCTAAAAGGAGCCAAGGCCCTGCTCAGCTGACATTCCATTCATCACTGCCCCTGAACACAAAACACCGGCCTTATAAGTTGGCGACAGAGAGAGACACAAGTCTTTCAGTATATGTGTAATTGATCAAGCATACAGAATACAAAACCCTTCTAATAAGATAATTAATAAATAAGTATGATAATAAATTAATTTTCTACAAGATCAAGCCCAAACGGTCTCTTATGATTAATTGCAAGAAAGTTGAATTTTTAGTTGATTCTGGAGCGGGGTATTCTGTCATTAGAGCCCAGGAATGGGACCCGCTCCCAAAATTGAGTGGTAGAACCATAACTACAGTAGGGGCTAATGGAGGACAGACCACTGAGCGATATATAACCCCTCTGTCAGTTGTAGACGACGAGGACCAGCGCCACCCAAAACACCCGTTTTTGTTATCAGATTGCTGTCCTGTAAATTTGTTAGCCAGGCATCTGATGACACATTTCGGTATTACGCTAGAATATACTGATAAGGGCATACAAGTTAACAGGCAAGCCTAGTTCAGCCGGCCCGCAATAGAAAGTGTTGTCTTCTCGAGATATGAACCTGGGACACCCACTTGAAAGGCTGTGTCATTAACCATTACACCACGGAGCTGTACATTGGCTGGCTGTCAGTATAGCCTATTGTCTATACTGACATCCGGCATCTGCTCTACCCACCTAGCTAGCTGTCCCTCCAAACACTGAAAATCATGCAACCACCTTATGTTGCACAAAAACACAAAGATCCATCCTTCTTCCATACCAGAACAACTGGGGCTGTCCAAGGGCTACAGGAGGGTCTAATGATGCTGTCCAAGGGGTACAGGAGGGCCTAATGATGCTGTCCAAGGGCTACAGGAGGGCCTAATGATGCTGTCCAAGGGGTACAGGAGGGCCTAATGATGCTGTCCAAGGGCTACAGGAGGGCCTAATGATGCTGTCCAAGGGCTACAGGAGGGCGTAATAATGCTGTGGTCCAACATCTGCTTGATGTGGTTCAATGCATCCTGCTGTAAGTGCAGCAGGGTCCTACAGATGTCGCTCGTTTAATTACAGCGTTTTCTTACAGTGGTAAGATCAGGTAGATTGCGTCAAACTGTGATCGCACTATTCCAAACACATGGGGGAGCTAGAACGCTGAAAATGCTATTCGTTCTTGAAAATTGTTTTCTAAACGACAGTAAGCACAATGTTCACAATGTTCTCCTAAAATAACAGGTTATAACAAATTTAAAAGCGAAATGTTTCTAGTTGCAACTTAATCACTGATATAATTACGAAATGTTTTAAAAAAGAAATACACCAATAGCCTACACAGAAATAGACTATTTGTTTAAACATTTGAAATATCTTAAGAAATAATAAAATACAAAGCATAACTATTTGTTACGATCATATTTTTGAAGTACAGCATGGTAGAAAAACATCTTATGACAGTTGGCGAATAGGCTGTCAGAGTTTACTCTAACTGAACTTAATAGACAAATGCATCAGTCGCTTATTTGTTGCATCAACTGATTTGTTTTATCAAATAAGTCAATATGGCTGTTAAAATGCATGAATTCCAACCATATAGAATAGCTAAAAAACATATGTTTTAAATAGCCATACTGTATAATAGCCTACATTTAAAGAGCAATAAAACACAAATTCTATGATCCAACAAATGTTTTTTATTTAAATTAGTCATCATAATGAACTCTTCACAGTCTTTGGGACCTGAGCATACAGTATAGGCGACACCAGAGATGTTGCTATGATGTTGTTGTCCTCTGGGTTCATTTTCTTAATCGATCCTCTTCCCCTTTTTAACAGCATTAAGCCCTAATCGTGGCAAGCAAATTGTGCCGTTCGCTTGCCAGACTCCAACCCAGTGGCATCGTTAGGCCTGGGCGTCCGGGGCTTTAGCCTCGGATCTTTTATGAATAGCCCCCCAGTGACCAATCGTTGGCGGCCCGCCGGCGTTTTGCTGCTGGTGGGCCGCTGGAGGCTATAATGTACTACAGCCAGCGGGCCACCAGCTTTTGTCGCTTTTCTCCTGATCTCAATTTGCATCAGCTAATTTGCATCTCTGGCGGCTTTCCACCAGCGGCAGAATGCTTTACGCTGGCGAGAGGGCGTGCGCTGTGATCTGCTGTATCTGCTTGTGTTGCCATTTTCTTCCAGCAGAGATGCTATTGTACCCCTTTTATTCTTGTACTGATTATTTATATTAACTTTATCTTAATATTGTTAAATCTTAGTGTGCAGAATTTTGGTCAACATTGGTAGTTTATAAATAAAATAGACTTTGACTTATGCACTACTGCTTGTGTAAAGGACCTTTGCATAGACATGTACAGTAAACACATAGAAACAGCCGTCTCTCGCCGTTGCTTACCATAATTTTTCCCTAACTAATGGCCCTTTTCCACTGCATGGTACCGGCTCAACTACTCGCCTAGCCTCGACTCTACTCGCTTCATGGGGGACAGTTCTTTACTTTGTTTAAAGAACCGCCGTGTCCGTAGATGGCGCTGTAGCGAATGTGAATTGCACGTAAGGCAAGACAATCGCCATTTTAGTAGCGTCATGCGGGCAACATTAAAGATACCGTAGCAACAATAAGACTTCCGGTTTTCGGATTTTGCCTTCAAAATCAAAGTCCGCGGTAAAACGCGATTTTAATAATATTAAATGTATCGATTTCTTAGTGTATATTGTAAAAATGTATTGTAGGAAATGTTCAGGAGACTCTATAGAGTGATTATATGCAAAAAAAAATCAAGGGGCACTGTGTATTTGCAATTGTTGCTGGCCTTTTACTCCGCTCATACCATTGGCCACAACGCAAATGACTGTATATGAAATATATACTGCCCTATACAAAAAAAAACTATTCTATACGCCGCAGTGAATATATTATAGGAAATGTTCAGGAGACTCTATAGAGTGATTATATGCAAAATAAAATCAAGGGGCACTGTGTATTTGCAATTGTTGCTGGCCTTTTACTCCGCTCATACCATTGGCCATAATGTAACTGAATGGATATGAAATACATAGACTCATACAGAAAACTGTTCTATACGCCGCAGTGAATGTATTGTTGGAAATGTTCAGGAGAGTCTATAGAGTAATTATTTGCTAAAAAAATCAAGGGGAGTGCTGACAAACATAAAATAAGAACAACGCACAAAGAACTTTTTGGATTGTGATGATATCAAGTCAATGCAATTACTGAAAGAAAAACTGAACAATGAAGACGACGGAAATAAAGTCATCAAGGGGTTCATTCATGTGTTACAAGTATCTCCTTTTAAGGTTATTTGTTTTACTGAGTAGGGGACTCTGGCATGATATGACCAAGCACAGTGCAGCTTTCTGGGATGCCACTGGTGGTGTGATCAAGTCTAGAGTCAATAAAAAAAGGGTTTTACTCTATGATATAGTTGTAGGTTGCCCATCCTCACCTAAGAATTATGCTCCTGTTGCAGTTATGATAAGTGAGGATCATACACAGAGTGCAGTAGAGCAGTTTTTGAATACAATGTGACACAAAGAAAGGCTGGTGTTAAACAATAATACAGTACCTGTACAAATGAATTGTGATAGGTCCTTAGTGTTGTTGAATGAAAGTGTTTAACAACAACAATATGGAGATGTATTTGTAGCGTTGCTGGAAAATAGTCAAAGGACATGCCACAACAGCAGATATTGACTTCTGTATCATACGAGCTTGTGAAAGTAATTTAATGTGACAGAGTAGTGAACTCTGTAAAAAACAATTATCTTTTCTATGGGATTAAGGTCTGGAGACTGGCTAGGCCACTCCAGGACCTTAATGTGCTTCTTCTTGAGCCACTCCTTTGTTGCCTTGGCCGTGTGTTTTGGGTCATTGTCATGCTGGAATACCCATCCACGACCCATTTTCAATGCCCTAGCTGAGGGAAAGGAGGTTCTCACCCAAGATTTGACGGTACATGGCCCCGTCCAAAGGCCCTTTGATGCGGTGAAGTTGTCCTGTCCCCTTAGCAGAAAAACACCCCCAAAGCATAGTGTCTACCTGCATGTTTGACAGTGGGGATGGTGTTCTTGGGGTCATAGGCAGCATTCCTCCTCCTCCAAACACAGCGAGTTGAGTTGATGCCAAAGAGCTCGATTTTGGTCTCATCTGACCACAACACTTTCACCCAGTTCTCCTCTGAATCATTCAAATGTTCATTGGCAAACTTCAGACGGGCCTGTACATGTGCTTTCTTGAGCAGGGGGACCTTCCGGGCGCTGCAGAATTTCAGTCCTTCACGGCGTAGTGTGTTACCAATTTTTTTCTTGGTGACTATGGGCTCAGCTGCCTTGAGATCATTGACAAGATCCTCCCGTGTAGTTCTGGGCTGATTCCTCACCGTTCTCATGATCATTGCAACTCCACGAGGTGAGATCTTGCATGGGAGCCCCAGACCGAGGGAGATTGACAGTTCTTTTGTTTTTCTTCCATTTGCGAATAACCGCACCAACTGTTGTCACCTTCTCACCAAGCTGCTTGGCGATGGTCTTGTAGCCCATTCCAACCTTGTGTAGGTCTACAATCTTGTCCCTGACATCCTAGGACAGCTCTTTGGTCTTGGCCATGGTGGAGAGTTTGGAATCTGATTGATTGATTCTGTGGACAGGTGTCTTTTATACAGGTAACAAGCTGAGATTAGGAGCACTCCCTTTAAGTGTGTGCTCCTAATCTCAGCTCGTTACCTGTATAAAAGACACCTGGGAGCCAGAAATCTTTCTGATTGAGAGGGGATCAAATACTTATTTCACTCATTAAAATGCAAATCAATTTATAACATTTTTGAAAGGCGTTGTTTTTGTTGTTATTCTGTCGCACTGTTCAAATAAACCTACCATTAAAATTATTGACTGATCATTTATTTATCAGTGAGCAAACGTACAAAATCAGCAGGGGAACAAAACATGTTTTCCCTCACTGCAATTAATCCACTAGAGAACTGTCAGAAATGGATGGAGAAAATGTTTCACATGCAAATAGCACTTGACTATGTGCAGTGGTCAAGGAAAACATTAAACTCAGTTTAAAAAAAAAAACAACATACATTTATTGAGGGAGTATGTACATTGAATCTGTTTATTTACAACATTACAATTTGTCATTTTAGAATCAGATTCTCATTTAATGATTTCTGTTTAATGTAAAAATATTTATGGTTCTCTTTTGTGCATCAATTGTTTTTATTTGCTTTGGTCACTAAACGAGAGGTGACTTGACACACACCACCCCACAGATGGCATGAACTAGTGCTGGCAATTATTTATTTTCCTTCTTTCCTTTACATCACTTGGCTAATTGCAAGTTCACGGAGTAAGGTGCAATACTACTATGACTGGTTGTCCCACCTAAACATTTACAGCATCTGTAAAATTACTAACATGTAAAATATTATGGCTTCTTTCCTGTGTGGATTCTCATGTGACTTTTAAGTGACTGTGATGAAGAGTATGTCTTCCCACAATCTGAGCATTGGTAAGGCTTCTCACCTGTGTGTATTCGCTCATGCTTTTTCAGGTTTCCTAACAAGGTAAAACTCTTCCTACATTGGGAACATTGGTAAGGCTTCTCACCTGTGTGTATTCGCTCATGACCTTTCAGGTTTCCTAACAAGGTAAAACTCTTGCTGCATTGAGCACAGTGGAAAGGCTTCTCTCCTGTGTGCGTCCTCTCATGCCTTTTCATGTTGCCTGACTCTGTAAAACTCTTTACACAAAGAGAGCAATGGAAAAGCTTCTTTCGCGTCTCCCCTGTGTGTATTATCTCATGCATTTTCAAGGACCCTAACCGGGTAAAACTCTTACCACATTGGGAACAGTTATAAGATTTCTCTCCTGTGTGTGTCCTCTCATGTCTTTTCAGACTCGCTAACCAGGAAAATGTCCTTCCACAATGGGAACATTTGAAAGGCTTCTCTCCTGAGTGAGTCTTCTTGTGTGACTTCAGTCCCCCTGATGAGGAAAATCTCTTTTCACATTGAAAGCAGTAATAAGGCTTTTTGCCTGTGTGTATTCGCTCATGGGCTTTTAAATTTTCTAACAATGTGAAACACTTTCCACATTGAGAGCAGTTAAAAGGTCTCTCGTCCGTATGTCTCCTCTCATGTTTTTTCAGGTTTTCGGAGTCTGAAAAACTCTTCCCACACAAGGAGCAGTGGAAAGGCTTCTCTCCTGTGTGTGTTCTCTCGTGTTTCTCAAGCTGTCTTAACAAAATAAAACTCTTCCCACACTGGGAGCAGAGATGAGGCTTATCTCTAATGTGCGTCCACTGATGTCTTTTCAGGCTTGCCGAACAGATAAATCTCTTTGTACATTGGCTGCAATGGAAAGGCTTCTCCACTCTGTGTATTCGCTCATGTTTTTTTAAGTTCTTTAACTTGGTAAAACATTTTCCGCACTGGGGGCAGTTAAATGTCTTTTCCCCTGTGTGTTTTCTCTCTCCTGTGTGTGTTCTCTCATGTTTTCTCAGTTCACTTAAATGGGAAAATCTTTTGCCACACTGGAAAATCTTTTGCCCTCCTGTGTGTCTCCTCTCGTGTCTTTTCAGGTATGCTAAATTGGTAAAACCTTTTGCGCACAGAGAGCAGTGGAAAGACTTCTCCCCTGTGTGCATTCTCTCATGCTTTTTTAGGTTCTTTAACTTGGTAAAACTCTTTCCACAGTGAGAGCAGTTGTGTTGTTTTGTTGGTTGGGACGTCTCTGGCTGCTCTGCGTCATGACACGCTTCTGCCAAAAGGAAACAGAGTAGTTAGTAAATAGGTCACACTGGCTAAGAGCATCTGCTAAATGACTACAGGATAAATACTAATCACGAACAGAGGCCTAGAGTACAATTAAAGCAAGAAATACATAAGACTTAAACTAGCCACTCACTAACCATCACTTAAATTCACATTCCAGCATAAGATTCATCCTTTCATTTTTCTATTGTCATGCAAGACAATTTCAGGATGCAATCTTGAGGAATGCCCGGAAATGCCTAAAAACACTCTGCACTTCTAGCAGTTTTGTTGTTCTCAATGACTATTGTTCTATTGAATTTACAGAGGTCATAATGCAAGGTTTTGAGTGCTCAGATTTGCCACATACAAAAACCAGGTTGGAAGAAAACTTCCAGACATTTAAAGAGTGCTCACATTAACAGTACATAAACAATTCTATATCTTACTATTATCAACAGAACAGTAGGTGTCTTAAAACAATATTAAGGTATGTTTTTGCTATGTATAGCACAGCAGTTAAAATGGATTTTCATGACTTGCATTCATCCTGCACACACTTTGTAAGCTTTTTTCTGTGAATATGTGTCTTGTGGTAATTTTGCTGTTTATGTTCATTACAAATGTTTTTGACTTACCACTACGGAATGCACTCATGACTCTATTCAATGTGCACCAAAATAACACATTGCTTTAAAATGCCATGTTAAAAGCTAAAAGATATTATTGGAGAAGTTTAGCTTAAATTAGCTACACTTCTCATCTTGCATTCAGTTGATTCCCACCTGATCCAGGTGAGCATTTCTAATGGACTATTATTAGACGGTGTAAAGTTATTTTGTGTTGGTAGTCATGTGGGAAAGCTATCAAATATTGGAGATTCCAACAACAGTAGAACATGTAGGAAGTGGGCCGAAACAGATGACCATCCACCCAGCTTTTGAGAGGCCCTGTCAAGTAGATACCAGCAATTTCCCTAAGCTAACGATATTCTACCGTCAACTTCCTTTAAACTAGATGCTGAGCATGAAGGTCTCCACGTGAATCCGGGTAAGTAGGATATTCAACAGTTAATATATCCCCAAATCCCTAACCATACTTTTAAAATAGGTTCACATAACATGATGTGTCAAATACAGAATAGGAGGGTAAGAATAAAAACATTTTATAAAAAAATTACAGTGTGTTGTTCTACCTACAGCTGTCCATTAGTGTTAGTTATAAAGATGTTTGATGTTAGTTATAAAATGTCTGATGACACAAAATCCACTAAATGTTTTGCGGAGGAAAGGTTTCTGTCTAAATTTTATGATATCTATTACATTCACCAGTTCATCTTCCTCCTCGGGTAACAGAGACCAATGTGTACATTTTATTTTGTTAAAACAATAAAACAGCCCTTACTTTGCAGGATTAAGTCTGCTTCTTTCTTGTCTTCTATCTCAGTTGAACTCATCCTCCATGTTTTCCTGCAATCGACCAGCCGCACAGACACCCTCTTCAGAACCAGCAGTAAGGTGTTGCAAGGAGAAACAAGTCCCGGAGGAAGGCTAGCAATGTCCTGGTAATAACAAAGGGACCGAGAGACATGCATTATAATGGATGCTAACAGCACCGTTGTAATAAAGCTCTCAACAGAAACCGGTCTCTGCTCCTCATAGAGCTGTGCAGAACCAGACCCAGCTGTACCATGTGGTCTTCCAATCTTGAGTAACACTTCTCTGCCTTGGCAGCATAAGGATGTTGTTGAGACTCCTCAGAGGATCCTGCTGTGTGAAAGAGAACGTCAAAACAGATTTCAACTGATGACCTTCTACTGCAAACACAAGGTCTTACAATGGTGATCATCACAGCATTCCAAACAAAGATATGGAGATGAAAATTAAAATGGAATTGATCATCAACTCACAGCACAGACACTTGATTCAGGAAATTGGGGAACAAGTCTGCCCATGTAGCAGGCTAAAGCTGAAGGATTAGTTGCCATAGAAATGGACACAGGTAACTGGTAAGCCACCTTCAGCAGTTCATTTTGAGTTAAAGTCTGAATTGACCAAAGTAAGCTCACTAGCACCTTTATCCTGGTACCTAGTACACCCCTCAGGAGTAAAACAGTTCTGCCCACTTGGGATATTTCAGTTATATTACCCAGCAACCAATGACTAGGCCTCACTTCGGTGTATCCTGTCCCCAGACTTCTCTCATGCTTTTAACTGGTTGTCGCATCTCTGTGACACTCCCGACTACAGGTAGGCTGAAAGAATAAATAACAAGTTCCTTCACAGGAGCAAGTCAACTTAAACAACACCTCTCATCCGCGATGCAAATTTACTGGCTTTTCTCAAGGTACTGACCTCTCCGATCACCCCAGTGCTATTGTCTGTAAACACCAACGACCTAACAGGCTCCAATGAGTGCAGCTCCACAGTGAAATATGGAGATTACGTCCTGCCCCTTTTGTCGAACTCTCAGATTATTAACAACCACCCCTCACTCAGGATCAACACATGAACTGCTGACTGATACATGGAGAAACCTAGTCGCTTGAAGTGAATAGGTGGAGTGATTTATGCAACTAGAAATATATGAATCAATTGTACCAACAGCAGACTGAGGAAGTTGAATGTCAACACCCGGATGTTTCTTATGGAGAGGGTGTTGACACTAGTGATGGCCATTCGAGGCTTCATTACCTTTCTTCTAGCAGCAGGACATTATGCTAGCAGTGCTAACTCAGATTTTCTTTTTCAAAATAAAAGCCATCATTGAAATATATAAGTTAATATAGTTAATCTCGTCTGTACATTTTATGTTTAATGCCCGTTCCAATGTTATTCTTGTCTTGACTCGATTGTTAACTATATTGCCTTATACATTTCAATTATGGCTTTTATTGTAATAAAGAAAATCTGAGTGCTGCCAGCATAATATCCTGCTGCTAAAATAACACTAATGAAGCCTCGAATGGCCATCACTAGTTGACACTCTTATGGTGGGTTGTCAGCAGCTGGTAAGACTATTGTCAAGCGGACAGTGAGCTTCCAAGCACTGTGGACAGCAGTGCAGGGGGCTTTAAGTGCCACGCGTTGTAGAGTACCAGAGCGAATGGTTATCAGTTACCTTGCCACTCAGAAAATATTAGAGTATAGTAACTTTTATAAAATAGTAATAATTAGGCCAACCTCCTGGACTACTTTTAAATTCTGAAAGGATGGTGGTGAAATATACTTCTAACCCTTTCTGTATTTCTGAGAACCCGTCTTAGACCATTTCTATATACAGACCTTTTCAGGATCCTTGAGATCCTTTTGTCTGCACTTCTGGACTGCTCTTTTCATGTCAGGCCCAGGTTTTCAAAGGGATTCAA
>JACXGI010019943.1:0-11592 GCA_016801175.1 Esox masquinongy | reverse complement strand
GGTGGTTCTTGAAGCACTGACTCCAGCTGCAGTCCACTCTTTGTGAATCTCCCCCACATTTTTGAATGGGTTTTGTTTCACAATCCTCTCCAGGGTGCGGTTATCCCTATTGCTTGTACACTTTTTTCTACCACATCTTTTCCTTCCCTTCGCCTCTCTATTAATTTGCTTGGACACAGAGCTCTGTGAACAGCCAGCCTCTTTAGCAATGACCTTTTGTGTCTTGCCCTCCTTGTGCAAGGTGTCAATGGTCGTCTTTTGGACAGCTGTCAAGTCAGCAGTCTTCCCCACGATTGTGTAGCCTACAGAACTAGACTGAGAGTCCATTTAAAGGCCTTTGCAGGTGTTTTGAGTTAATTCGCTGATTAGTGTGGCACCAGGTGTCTTCAATATTGAACCTTTTCACAATATTCTAATTTTCTGAGATACTGAATTTGGGGTTTTCATTAGTTGTCAGTTATAATCATCAAAATTAAAAGGAATAAACACTTGAAATACATCAGTCTGTGTGGAATGAATGTATACATTATACAGGTTTCACTTTTTGAATGGAATTACTGAAATAAATCAACTTTTTGATGATATTCTAATTATATGACCAGCACCTGTAATACTCTATTTAACAGACAAATGCGTCAGTCACTTATTTGTTGCATCAACTCATCAACTCCTCTTCTCAACAGCGAGCCCTAATCGTGGCAAGCGAATTGTGCGGTTCGCTTGCCAGACTCCAAACTTTATACAAATAATGTGAATTATTATTTTTAAGTAGGCAAACAGATTCTAAAATCAACTCCTAATAAATTGTTTATAAATAGGAAAATATGATATCGCACCAGTAAAAATTATCATTTTGATTGAGCATAAAAATAAAAAGCCAAATCGCATCTTTCTGTGCTTTT
Organism: Esox masquinongy; assembly: GCA_016801175.1. Classification (NCBI taxonomy): domain Eukaryota; kingdom Metazoa; phylum Chordata; class Actinopteri; order Esociformes; family Esocidae; genus Esox; species Esox masquinongy. The sequence goes on along the minus strand of JACXGI010019943.1, from coordinate 10,690 downwards.
GAAATCGCACATGTTCAAATTGCGATTCCAGATTATTAGTATAAAGGTTGGAGTCTGGCAAGCGAACGTCAGTCTACAGTAGGCTACACATTCTATCTTCAAGTGCTTTTACAACACATCTTCCCCTACCTTTTGCTATTTTAAGACAATAAAGATTTACAATTCAAATGTCCAGCTGTATGTCTCAAATCGGTCAATCAAACTATACAACACATTGTTCTGTTCATGCATCTCACTTGTCCCAATTTATTTAAAAGTGAGTTTTCTTAAAACATCCCAATTCCGTGATGGCTCTATAACTAACAAAATATCCACAACCCAATAAAGTAACAACATGCGCGGGTCGGGGAAAGATACTAGCTTTGCTGGTACTCTAAACATCAAATTAACCAGTCAGAAACATGAAGATGCGGCATAGAGCACACTGCGAAAGAATAATGCGGAGTAGGGCTTTCTGTTAAGGAGAGGAAGAGGATCAATTAAGAAAATGAACCCAGAGGACAATGAGATAGAGACTAGGGATGATTTGGTGACGAAAATAAATCATCTTCTGTTGTTTGGGAATATTTCGGGTTCCAGAGAGATGTCACAAACTAATGTAGGCCTAATATTAAAAACCAGTAAGAGGGTGGTTAGAACAACACATGGCATCACAACAAATCCATGAAAAACGTGTGGCAAAGAAGTCTCTCCTGGGGGGATGGGGGTTGGGCGGATGCTAAGCCCCGAATGTATTGTGATCCTAACAACGTCTCTGGTCAAGGATATCGTTTTTATTTTGTTTCACTAATAATGAATTTCTGTGATACCTTTGATGAATTACATAGGAAGCTGGATCATCTTCATGGTTCTATAAAATAATTAGCGTAATTTCTTATTGAGACAGATTATATGTTTCATATTTTGTTTAACTCCTAATAAAAAAGGAATTTCATGAATAAGATTGCAATACTAAGTTTAGAGGTAAAACTGATTTTGTCCCGCTGCATGTGTTCAACATTGATCAACTAACATTACACTACACGGGCTGTTGGCCGATTAACACTAGAATCGCTACTTTGGCATAATTAGCATACCAATCGTCCCAATTAGCATGGACATTCTTCTCAGCAGCATCACCATCCAGCCATGCTTTTTGTGGTTAAATGTGAATTAACTTAACAATTTAAGAACTGGGGCTATAGCCCTGAACGCCCAGGCCTAACGATGCCACTGTTGATCAATATTGATCACATGCAGAAGGACAATATCCTTTTTACCTCTAAACTTAAACATCTCCTTTATGAATGAAATTGTGTTGAGGTGGGGCTTCGGGCAGAAGGGGAGGGGTCAAAAGTTTGAATATGCCATTAACACAGTATTCCCCTCAACCAGTCTTTTAGAGTCTTAAACATTGCACTTTTGGCTACTTTGCACCATGACCTTGATTTCGATTGAGTTAAGTGAACAGATTAAGGCTTGGAGGAGGAACGGAAGAACCACTAAAGCCATTTCGAAAATACAGTTAGACATGGGAATTATGGTGAAGGATCCTACTATTCAACAACACTATCATCACACTCCAGTCAAATGCCAAACACAGAAGCCCAGAAAAATGACCAGGTACAGTAGGCTACAGTCCTATGCTACAATTATAGCCTTATTAATATTAACAAATATCTTTGGAGAAATGTAACGTCTAAACTGTTGGGATTTATGGTACATATTTTTAAATTGCTTTTGTATTCTGTTTTCAGCAACACCATTCAAGCCATTGATTTCCTAATGAGTGAAAATGTTGAGCAGTCCACTCAGGAGATTAAGGATCTGCTTCATCAAGGTATAACATCAACATCACTGTTATCACAATCAGAAGACAACTCAAGGAACTTGGGTGGGGTTATGGAAAAGCTTGGTAAGAATTTTTTTGTCCCGACTTAAATGTTACTGGGTACTAACTAGTGGTGTAATATTCAATATAATTGTATAGTATTTATTACAAAATGTACAGAACATAAATTTTTTGTTTTCTCTGTTTTTACTGCAGTTTGGATCCAATGACTCATAAAACAAACAAAGAACTTTGTGTGCTGCAGGCCCAGGCATGGATCGAAAGTCATGAGAAATTCAATGATGTCATCTTTACCGACGAAACCACAGTTGCCCTTGAGCAATTTGCGAAAAACTGCTATAGAAAACCTGGTAGAAGATCAACCAAGCCGTCTCCCAAGCATCCACTCAAACTCCATGTGTGGGGGGGGGCAATTTCTCGTCAGGGACCAGGCCCGTATGTGATTTTCGAAGGTAAGTTTAATTAAGGCTACAGCTAATTTAATGATAAATTATATATTTTTGCCCACATATTTTTAGACTCCAATTTGTCTAAATTAATAATAATAATTTACAATCGTTGTTACATCCTAATTTAGGTATTGTGGCTCGACAGTTTTTTGAAGAAGAAATCATCAAGGGATGTGTTGGACCCTACGTCAGAGATGTTTTTCTGGGACAACATTGTTTCTTTCAAGGTATAGGCATATAGGTTCCAACACCCATATTATGTTATGTCTAGGCCTCTTCATATGTATTATTTTACATTGATTGTTACAGTACGCTAACATATAAGTACGCTAACGTATACATATATTTTAATATATTTTCTTCTTCTTCCAATTCAGACAATGACCCAAAACACACTGCCGTACGGAATTGCATCGCAAATGCAGGCATAAACTGGGTTTAGACGCCAGCTGAGTAAGTACTGTAGAATAGTGTACACATTATTCCAACACTATTAAACAACACAGGATGCACCCCTCCTACTATAGATGTACATTATATCTAACTTTCTGTTTTTGTTTCCACTAGGTCGCTGGATTTGAATCCTTTAGAAAATTTTTGGAATGAACTAAAAACATTAAGCATTATTGGCATAAGCATGCCAAGCTGACAAGCAATGATGAGCTTGTTATCGCTATCAGAACATTTCAGCTTGAGAAACTGACGATAAAGGCCTGCAACAAATATATTGACCACTTCTACAACGTCTTACCTGTGATCGTGGAGTTGGAGGGAGGGGCAAATAAAATGTAGCATTGTAAATTCTATATGTTGGTAAAATGTTTGACTGTACATTATTTAATTAAATATCTCGATTTCCATTTGATATTACTTTTGTCATTTTTTAAATTCTAACAAAATTACCTGGCCGTTGTAGTGTGAGTTATTTATTTATCAATGCATCAATATTACACAAAATAATTAGCCTATCAAGGAAAACGGCAAGTGCACATGGAACAAGACCAAGGAAAACTGTGAGTCAGGATTTAAGTTAGCTGGCAAATGCGGCTTTTCGCTGGTATCAGGTGAGTCCGGCAGATTAAAAAATATTAACCACCAAAATGTTCAGTGGGAAAAATGCCAAATGAATAAGTAAATATATCAATAGCATATTAAATAGCCTGATATTGTGTGACCAGTATGATCTGTTGCCACGAAAACAGCGAGCCTCTGCTCACTACAGTATCACAAGAAAACAGCGTGCCTCTGCTCACTCTCACAATAAGACATTACTGAGTCATGTAAGGTTGGCACGAGAACCAAAAGCGAGAACTCCTACATGCGACTCCGAAATGTCCAACACGAAGCAGACATAACCTGGCCGGTTTAAAAAAATCATAGTGATGGTGCTACTGAGGCCTGCAAACGAGGTTCAGTAAATGATCTGAGCCTATAGTATAGCAGCACAACAATCCTAGGCCTATATCAACACTTCAGCCAGCGCCATAGGGACTTCCATGAAAAAGTCCATATGGGGGGGTTGGGGTTCAAAGCCCGGAATGTATTGTTATCCTAGCAACGCCTCTGGCAACAGCTAGGATCTGTGAACTGATCTTCACAATCAGTTCACAGATTGTGAAGAGTTAATTCTGCTGACTAATTTAAATAAAAAATATTTGTTGAATCATAGAGTTTGTGTTTTATTGCTGTTTAAGTGTAGGGTATTATACAGTATGGCTATTTAAAACATAGGTCCGGAACTCTGGAATTTTAACGGCCATATTGGCCGACTTGATGAGACAAATAAGCGACTGAAACGCGCTTGTCTTTTAAATAACAATGTTGCGAAATTAGGCTACATTATGGGGCATTATTTTAAAAATTAATTGAACATCTGGATTTTAATATTGCTTTTTTGTCATTATTTCATCAAAACAAAATTGTCAGGTCTACTGTACCTTACTGTTGTAGTCTAACTTTTATTTATTTGGCAATGCAGTTGATTTGGAAAATTCCATTTTGATAGCTACATACTCCTTTCATGACTTTTCCTAAATAGGTGTAGCATATTACATTGTTCCCTTATCAGAATTCAAAACTCACAAACTGAAAACTATTTGAAGACCAATTATCGTTTTTTTACTCCCTATTCCTAATAACTGATTGGGCATGTGACAATACAAGTATTTTAACAGGCGCTTTGTCTCACCCATCTTTCTCCTTGGGTTAATGTGGAGTAAATAACAGTAATTTGTCGACTTAAGGCCATACAGGAAATAAACGAATTACAAGGTCTGTTCAAACGCCATTTTATTAGAAACTTTAGAAAAATCAATTGTTATTTACCTCTGAAACAATTAATGAAACAATGATGGGTTGAAAGTGTAGCCTATTGCCAATTAAGCAAACTAAACGTCCTTCATGTAAACGCGCTATGTTAAACACTTGAATTGTATGTTCGTTTGGGTCTAGTGTGGCATATTGTAATTTATCAAAGAAATCTGGTGGGAAAAGTAATTTCTTTTTATATTTCAAGAAGTTTTTATTGATAATAAATTGATAATAATGAAATATTCGTGCAGAAAAGTAGCATCAATGACGCAATGTTGGCTTGGTAAAAGTAATGTTGGCTTGGTAAAAGTCTGCAATTAGCCTACATAAATGTTAACTTAATCGTTGTAATCAACTGCTATATTTGTATTTCAGTTAAAATAATTACAATTAACGAAAATAAAGACATTCATGTGTGTAGACCTATAATTAAATATACATTCTCAGTTCTCAGAAATAACAGTTAATCAAGCAAAGCAACACAGTAACATAGCAATCCATGAATAGGATTATAGTAGACAATATTCCTCCGATTTTTAATGTTTTATTCTGGCCATATAAATACAGAAGCAGGCTTGAATAGCAGCAGTTTCAGGCGGGTGTCGACGTTCTCACGGATGCCTCCTGGTGGCCATTCTTATTTTTTATTTTGTTTTTGTCCATGCCGCACGGCACTGCAACTTGCCACGGTATACCGCGGTATAACGAGGCATACCGCGGCATGCCTCGTCACAGACTGCCCCCTTGGGTCTGGAATTAAATGAGCAACATCTGTATGTAATATGCAATTTGAGATTCAGCCATTGCTTTCAATTTGCATAATAGTTCACATAGCGTAGTGGTTGGCTATTCAATTGTCATTGTTTTCTACAGAAACGAACCAGCCATGGAGTGATTCTAAAGAAACAAACCTGCCATCTTTCGGCTAATTTGTTTAACAATGGAGATGTATGAAGACACATTGCACATTTTTAGCTTAGCGGCATAGTGGTTAAAGACACAGCCTGTCACATAGGAGACCCAGGTTTGAATCCAGCAAGGGCAACACCATTCATCACTTTTAATTGCAGGCCGGCTGAACTAGGCTTGCCTGACTCCTTTCCTTGTTAATGTATACTCAATCATTGTACAATTAATTGCATTATCAGAGCATGCTCAAAATAATTTAAGCTACAGGGCCTCCTTACATGCAACAATATACTGTAGTTTAGTAGATCATTCCAGCATGATTCTGACATGAATACAAAAGAAAAGGAAAGAGTAAACCCTAAAAATAAGTCAGCCACCACTACCACTCATACTATCCCACCCCTCCCAATCGTAAACATCATATGTGTAGATACTAGATACAATATTCTATAGCAAGGACCTTATATTGTCTATTGCATCGCACCACATTGATAACATTCATTCAGTTGCACTTCTGTTGACAATTCCAATTGTTCTATATCAAGAACAGTATAAACCCATTGAAGCTATGTCAGTGTGTGTGGAGTGTTGATGATTAAGGTTCTGTGATGCTCTACATATGTGACAGAATTCAGGAAACTGGGCTTAAGTCGCATGTCACTACTTTTCAGGAGAGCTGTTTGTAAGATGAAAAACATGTTCTGGGACATTTAGTTTTTTTTGCAGAAACACCTTCTTGAAGTTGTGAACTTTAATGTGACTTAATAACTAAGTAGTATGCGAATTGTAAATACGAATAAAATGTAAAACTCAAACCCTTGTTCAACCAGCCGAAAATACACAACTTTTCCTGTATTGGCTGAGATAATGAAGGGGCTGGACATGCTGACAAACTGAGTTCTGATTGGAACTCAGTATGTCAGCATGTCACCGGCTTATAATGCAACTATTTGGTCAGTATCATTGCGATCCTGGGAATTTCAGACATGGACAAGTATGAACGCGTTCCTAGAGCTCTCAATCACGGCCCAGAATTTAGCTGCCGTTGTTAACAAATCTAAGTGGGAACAAGTTGTGAGAGAATACTTTCTGGAGGACAATGATGCAATTACCCTCTCAGACTCGGAAGATGAATCGGACAACGATGAGGAAACCCCAGACTTGGATACTGTTCAAAACTTTGTCAGAAGACAAGAGATGTACAGTGTTGTCACAGAGGTTGACCATGAGATGGAATCAGTGGAATATCCTGCAGCATATGAGAAGGAAGTTGACAAAATTCTGGCATTTCATTGCAAATGCGGAGATGGCCGCAAAGAAAACGCTTGCTTGTCTTGTATAAAACAACTGTCCATGGATTACTTTTACAAACAAAGGGCATCCATGGCATCCATGACAGAGACAATGGAAAAAGTCAACAGACCAAATGTAAACGACAAAGGACTTCGTATGTAATCAGAGGATATTCCGTCTGCTGCAAAACATTCCTACGAGTATACGGGTAAATCTAACGTTTGCTAACTAGCTACAGAATTCCTTTTCAGAAAGTTATCAAAGTCCTTTGCATTGCTAGTTGTCTAGCTATAGCTACTGACGTTACTGTTAACGTTAGCTAGCTAGCTAACGACATAAACTTACCAGGTAGCTAACATTTCCTAGTTTCCAGCTTGTTCGTTGGGTAGCTAGCTTTTCCTGATGATTAGCTATCCTTAAGTAAATAATAAATAATACTGTAATATTTCTTGTATGTTGGCTTTCTAGCTGAACCATCAATGCAGACAGCTAGGCATGTTTCATGGTGATTATGCCGAGCTATTGTAATGTTTCCATTGTCTTCACAAAAGTGTACAAGTCACTTATTTCGGTAATTGGCTACCTGATTGATCAGGTGTGTGTGTGCGTGTGTGTGTGTGTGATTATGGCCAGCTATTATGTGTAGACAAAAAAAAAGATGCAGATAATCAAGTCCATCAGTACAGTAAGACTACTAAACGGCTCAGTGGCTGTCCACCTGCACTCAAACTATCTGCACTTACATTGCTGCTACAATTTATTATGAATCCTGCTGCTAAGCCACTTTACCTTTCACTGTACTGTACTATACCTGATCTATCAAGTGCATGTGAAAAAACTGTAATTTAATTTCATTGGGTTTTATATAGAATGTGTTTATTAGAGACCAACCAGACCAGTTTAGTACAAGGTCAGTGTCCTCATTTTAATACTTAAATAGCTGGGTTGGGTTAAGGCCTAAAAGGTGTGAGCTACGCTGAATGGATGTAAACAAAGACCAGCTCTCTGGCAAGTGTGAATCTTTCAAGGCGTTTTTCTCAGAACTAAGTAGAGCAGATTATTAACATTTAAAGCAGAATATCTTTCCCATAACTTTATCAAACAGTATTGTATTATATACCATTACAAAGTACTGAATATGGACCTTTATAAAATGTAAAAAAAAGCCAAACTCAAATTTTGTGATTCTGACCCTATTCCTGAATTCTGTCACATATAAGACTCCATACGGTTTCCTACTGAGTATCTCCCTCTACACTGCGTGCACAGTTATTAGGCAAGTGAGTATTCTGATTGTATCATTATTTCTATGCACATTTTCCAACTCCAAACCATATAAAATTGAATGCTCATTAAAAATGGGCCAAAAAAGAGATTTAACTGTCACTGAAAAGTCAGAAATTGTAAAATGCTTTTCAGATGGATGGAACACTCTTGAAATAGCTAAACTATTGAGGCGTGACCACCAGACAATCAAAGGTTTTGTTACGAATAGTCAGCTTGGGTGCAAAAAACGCATGGAGAAGAAAAGACGCAAATTACCTGCAAAAGACTTGAGAAGAATTAAATGTGACGCTACCAGGAACCCATTATCATCCAGTGCCATCATATTCCAGAACTGCAACCTACCTGGAGTGTCCATAAGTACAAGGTGTCAAGTGCTCAGAGGCATGGCCAAGGTCAAGAAGGCTGAAACATGACCACCACTGAATAAGATTTGAAATTTACTGTATAGATTGGGCAAAGAAATACCTGAAGACAGATTTTTCAAAGGTTTTATGGACAGATGAAATGAGAGTGACTCTTGATGGACCAAATGAATGGCTCCATGGCTGGATCACTAATGGACACACGGCACCACTTCAGTCAGGCTCCAGCCAGGTGGAGGAGGGGTACTGGTATAGGCTGCTATCATTAAGGATGAGGTAGTTGGACCTTTTCGGGTTGAAGATGGACTGAAACTCAACTCCCAAACCTACTGCCAGTTTCTGGAAGATACTTTCTTCTAACAGTGGTACAGGAAGAAGTCCTCAGCATTCAAGAAGGCCACGATCTTCATACAGGACAATGCTCCATCACATGCATCCTAGTACTCCACTCCTTGGCTAGCAAGGGCCACAAAGATGCCCGAATAATGACCTGGCCCCTTTCCTCTCCTGACTTAAATCCTATTGAGAATTTGTGGGCCATTCTCAAACGTGAGATTTACTGTCAGGGAAGACAATACACCTCTTTGAACAGCATTTGGGAGGCTGTGGTTGCTGCTTCAGCGAAACTTGATCGTGAACAGATCAAGAAACTGACTCCATGGATGGAAGGCTCATGGCAGTTATTGAAAAGAAGGGTGGTTATATTGGTCACTGAATATTTTTGAAAGGACAAAACATTTTGTCATTTTGTGTTACTAATTTGTTACACTTTAAAAATTGAGAATAAACACATGAGTTGGGAGAATTTTTTTTTTAATCAGTTGCCTAATAATTCTGCACCCCAATTTTTGCCTAATAATTCTGAACTCTTATGTATTCCCCTGAGAAAGATCAAAACTCACTTTTACTTTGTTAAAAATTCAGGTTTGTGGTTCAATTATATTTTGGATTGACTGAGAGCATTGTGTTTGTTCAACAATAAAATAAATCTTGAGGAATACAATTTGCCTAATAATTGTGCACGCAGTGTAGAGTACGAACTTTTATTTCAGTTATTGTTTGTACCTTCAACAATGTTTGTGTAAATAACAGACAATACCTTTTGTTCTTTAATTCGCATACATCCAGTCACTTGAATGTGTATGTCCAAATGTTTTGAGAATTTGTCTTGTAATTTCCATATAGATAAAAAATTTGAAATAATAGGTTCATCATTGAGTCCAGCTTGCTTCAAGGGGATGCCAGAGTAGATAAGATCACAAGCTTTTCCTCCACTGTGTGCCAGGCTGCGTCATTACTAGGATCTATCTGTATAGGAAAAAGCTCAGAGGTAAAATAACACAATAGGAACCCCCTATCCACCAGTAGACTTGGGTATTTGTAAAGTCGATAGCTCAATTCTTTGTCTTTTTCTATTTCAAGTAACAGTAACAGCCTGTCCCAATATCCAAATACTGGACATGAAGGGATCATAGAGATTAGAAAGTTAATATGAGGAAACACATTTATTTTTATTACAAACATTTGAGACTGGAAAGTTAATGTGGTCTGCAACCATATATATGAATCAGATTGATATTGTACAATTGGAATTGTCAACGACCTTAGTGCAGCTTTTGATACAATTTCCCATCCAATCCTCATGGAACACCTGGCTGGTGTTGGTGTCACGGATGTTGCACTTTCCTGGTTTTCCTCGTACTGTACCTCTCTGACCGTCAACAATATGTCCAAGTAAAAAATCACAAATCAGCGTGCACATCTCTCACACATGGTGTACCCTAGGTGTCAGTGCTAGGTTCATTACTCTTCACCATTTACCTCCTTCCCCTGTGTATGATCATGAGACACCACAATGTTCCCTTCCACTGCTATGCTGTTAACATCCAGCTCTATCTCGCCACCAAACCTACATCTCCCGTCCCCCCCATTTCCCTTATCAATTGCGTTCAAGACATCCGGAGCTGGATGAGCATGAACCTCCTCAAACTTAACAGCAGCAAGATTGAGGTCATGCTCATCTGCTCCAAATCGACCCTCATCAATCAGGACAACCCCAGCACTGTCATTAGTGGTGTACCGGTCCCCCTCTCAACAACGGTCAAAAGCCTTGATGTCACCCCGGATGTCGCCTTGATGTTCCCTCTCATTCAAATCGCACATACAAACCACCACCCGGACAGCATATTTTCACCTCCGTAACATCTCCCTACTACGACTCACACTTTCACACTGTGACACTGAAATAC
>JACXGI010019942.1:0-11591 GCA_016801175.1 Esox masquinongy | reverse complement strand
TTAAGGAGATGTATTCAAGGTTAAGCCCTGTGACAGTAGCATCCTGACCGGCATCCTGTCTAGGGCGCGTGTTTGTACATCAACCTGCCTCACGCTACAGAAACAGGCCGATTCCCGCCCCCATGAGCCACTCAGGTGAAGCAATGGCTCCAGTGCTTGGTTACTTTATACACTTGTGTCACATTACCAAGCCCCAACCACTCAAAACTTTTGGTATCAGAGGTCATTTAGGACATAAAAAATTCTAACACTGGTTTGAATCTGGATTGAAGGACCAAGAAGGGACAGCATTTCTTTAAAAATGAGATCCCCATTGTTTTTTAGGACACATACCTTCTCTGGCCTCATGCTAGCAGCGGCGATGTCTTTAATGGGGAGGGCAGATGTGTTGGTAGCGAAGATACAGTGAGGGGGGATAACCTGCAAACAAGCAAAACATACATTTCAAACAATCCTCTTCCCTAATGTCCGATTTCACATTTGTTTTCATTTATTAGTGATCAATAATTTAATTTAAAATGAATTAATTAGTAGTTGAAATAATATGGTCACATGTAGCTCAAGAGGTATAGCATGGCACTTTTAACACCAGGGTAGTGGGTTAAATTCCTGCCAGGCGCCAGTACAACAAAAATTACGAAAATGCATTTACTAATGAAAGTTCTTCGGGACAGGGGCAACTGCAAAATGACTTCAGTGCAAATAGCAAATGCTTATTATTGATGAACTGCATTTAAATTGGAGTCATTTCGGTGTTATTATCCAGAGATATACATGAGCAATTTGGGTTAAGTGCCTTGCTCCAAGGCAAAATGACACATGCCATATTGAACACAACAGGAATCTTAACATTCAGTAGTACTTACAGCTTCCACCTCCTTGATGACTTTGTGTTTGATGTTGAGGTCTTCAAACACAGCTTCTATGACCATGTCAGCCTTCTCAAAGCCTTTGTAGTCCAACTGGCCCGTCAGACTGGACAGTATGGAGTCTCTCTCAAATGATGTAATGGTCTTTTTTTTGGTTTTATCATTAAAGCTGGTAAAGAAAAGAGGACGGATTCACCAGAACCAAATCTTGTATGTGCAAGCTATATTGGGGCTGGGTCAACAAAATGTATTTAGCTCCTTCACAAAACAACTAACTACGAAACAAATTGCTTATAGCTACTGCTATAAATAACATTTTGGTCCAATTACACAGACAAATAACAAACCTAGTCCTGGACAAAAAAGTCCAATGAAGAATCTCCAAGAAAACTTTTCCAAGCAGTGAAACGACAGTCTGCACATTTTCGAGCCCATATACCAGACAGCAGGGACATTGTTCAATAGATGTAGAATGGACAGCTTGTAGGAAACTTCCTACTGCCCTGCGTTTAACCCACCCTTTATGGACCTACTGCCCTGCGTTTAACCCACCCTTTATGGACCTACTGCCCTGCGTTTAACCCACCCTTTATGGACCTACTGCCCTGCGGTTAACCCAGCCAGTATAGACCTACTGCCCTGTGGTTAACCCACCCTTAACAGACCTACTGCCCTGTGGTTAACCCACCCTTAACAGACCTACTGCCCTGAGGTTAACCCACCCTTAACAGACCTACTGCCCTGTGGTTAACCCACCCTTTGTAGACCTGCTGCTGTCCCCTGCTCAGCCCATCCACCGTGGTGTCCTTCAATATGGTGTTAATGCCTTTGTCCACGGTCACCTGAGCAATCCCTGCACCCATCAGACCTGCTCCCAAGATGGCTAGGTTCCTGGTGGGTCAGTGAGAAAGAAGTGTGTTGTTAAACATCAGAATGTGCTTATCCGCCAAGGATTCAAATGATTTGTACTACAACCCCATTTCCAAAATAGTTGGCATAAAATGCAAATAAAAACAGAATGCAATGATGTGCAAATAATTTCTCTCTATATTTAATTGAAAATAGTACAAAGACAACATATCAAATGTTGAAAATGAGAAATTCTATTGCTTTTGGAAAAATACATGCCCATTTTGAATTTGATGCCAGCAACATGTTTCAAAAAAGTTGGGACAGGGGCATGTTCACCACTGTGTTGCATCACCTCTTTTAACAACACACTAAGCGTTTGGGAATTGAGGAGACCAATTGCTGGTGTTTTGAAAATGAAATGTATTCCCACTCTTGCTTGATATAGGATTTCAGCTGCTCAACAGTTCAGGGTCTCCTTTGTCGTATTTTACGCTTCATAATGCGCCAAATGTTTTCAAAAGGAGACAGGTCTGGATGCTTTTACTATGGAGCCACACTGCTGCAATACGTGCAGAATGTGCTTTGGCATTATCTTACTGAAATAAGCAAGGTCTTCCATTAAAAAGACATTGGCGGGATGGCAGCATATGTTGCTCCAAAACTGGTATATATTGTTCAGCATTAATGGTGCCTTCACAGATGTGCAAGTCACCCATGCCATGTGCACTAATGCACCCCGTACCATCACGGATGCTGGTTTTTGAACTGTGCGCTGATAACAAGCCTGATGAGCCCTCTCCTCTTTAGCCCTGAGGATGCGGCATCCATGATTACCAAAAATATTCTCAAATTATGATTTGTCAGACCACAGGACAGTTTTCCACTTTGCCTTAGACCATCTTAAATGAGCTCGGGCCCAGAGAAGGCGGCGGCGTTTCTGGAACTTGTTTATATATGGTTTCTTCTTTACATGGTAGAAATGTAACTAGGGGTTGACCGATTAATCCTTAGGCCGATTAATCGGCGCCGATAGGACGTTTTACAAACTATTGCTATCGGCAGAACTTGGCTCCCATAGTGGCCGATGGCTGTGCAGCCTCTACTAGTCACTTGTGACTTACATCACCTCGCGATGAGCCGGAGACTACATACATGAAGTCAAGGTAATGTCTCTGTGCACTGTACCTGAAATCATTTAATCAAAGTTCACTTTAAGACATCATTATTCGTTTTTATGAGCATGATGAGGTTATTGGTTATAGACTGACATTATTAATGCATTAGATTGAAGATAACTGCTGCTCTGCCGATACCATGCGCTCTCTGTTTTGCTAGCAAGCATGGTTGTTAGAATTTGGCTAGCCGTAAGTGCAAGCCTAGCACAACTATGGGCCAATGGCCATATCTGATCATTTTTTAAAGACCCTATAGAATGGCACTCTTCCTTATGATCTTATGAGACACTCGCGCTGGCACTCGCGCTGGAGAGGGGCTGCCATAAATGCATGACAGATTTTAACTTACATTTTTCAATGTAGACTACATCAGAGATATTTTTGTCAGAAAGCAATTCTCCACTCCATGAAAAAACCTTCAACGCATTATTCTGGCAATGGGGTTAGATAACGTGGGCTAAACCGTGCGGTCCCGGGGTAAACATTGGAACAGCTGATTGTACTGCAAGGCTGACAAGTGGCATTCAAGTTGAATCAGTTTATTTCTCCCCACAAAAGTTCTCTGTCGAATATATAACGCAACACTGTCAGCTCCTTGTTCACGATACAAGACAGGGAGGAAAAGAAATCATTCAACTTTTACTTTACAATGTAGCGTTCTCTCTCTCAAATACTCCAGCCATGTTCCTATCATTCATGAAATTAAAATCGCACACTTTAGGGTCCTCCTTACCCCGGGAATATGCACGACAATTAATGGTTTGTAAGAGTGGCATTACAATGTAAGGGGACTCACAACAAAAGTAATCCTTCCTGACCAGTGACAAATAACAGAACTGCATCGCCCATTGTAGAACATAATTATTTCCAACGATGTAATCCACCAAATCACACAGGATGTTCTGTTCCATACGTATAGACTACAAGAGGAGCCTCCATTTTGTAGAGAATGCAGTCATGCCGTTTCTTCCATTATAATGTCAGGCTTCTCAACTGGAATAACTGACTTTATGGGAGGAAAATGCCTAAAAATGTATACATAGCTTAGAGTTTAGGTTAGCCAGCAAATGCTGGCTTTTCGCTGGTATCACGTTGTGTAGTTGTCCAGCAGATTAAAATATCAAGGCCAAAATGTTTGGTTGGAAATATGCCAAATAAATAGATTAATAGCATATAAAATAGCCGAATATTGTGTGACCTATACGATCTGTTGCCAAGAAAACAGCGAGCCTCCGCTGTTTCAGTAAGACATTACTGAGTGTTTTGTCAAGTGACTAAGCGTGGCACAAGATTCAAAAGCTGAACACTCCGGTAGCAACTACAGCATACATGTTTAATATGCAATGGGACAACATAATTATATCCATACATTTTAATATGCATTTTCTAATTAGGAAATATAGTTGGAAATGACCAAATTCGACTTACAATATTAGTCAAAATAGTTTACACACGCTTGATTGTTTTTTTTCCTTTTGTCGATCAGAGCTGATCCCACAAATAAGCGACTGAAATGCGTTTCTTATTACATAATAATGCTGAGAAATTAGGCTACATTAAGGTGCATTGCAAAACAATTCTAAACTAGGTTTAAACATACTGAAATTTAGAAGTAAACAAGTTTCAGTAAATAATCTGCGCCTATAACTTTACGCAGAGCTGTCAAACGCTCTTCTGCACCCATGGCCTAGATATTCTTTGGAAACTGACATAATTCACATGGTATTTGTTAAGTCGTTTCTAACCTTGGCTTCAAAATCCCTTATTCAGATTGGAAACCTGATTTTGTAATCCAAATATTTGTGCAAAAAGATAGCTGACTATAAAATAATTGTGATCTGGCACAAATTATTGCGATCAGGCAATTATGTAATATTTGCGACAGCCCTATTTGTAGCCTATATGCACATTTTGCAAAAAATGTAAAGAGTTCATTCTGCTGACTAATTTAAATTAAAAAAAATGTATTGGATCATAGCATTTGTGTTTAATTGCTGTTTAAATGTAGGCTTTTATATGGCTATTTAAAACATATGTCCGGTAGCGGTTCTATATGGCCAGATTTCTGGAATTTTAAAGGCCATATTGGCAGTAAAAAAAAAAGGCTAACAAACTTTAGTATAGCTCCCACCCACAGTGTTATTTTGCATACCAGAATCAGTCAGTTTGATGTTCAGTTCCAGATGTATTTGGTATTTACTCTGACTTAGATGTTCGGTTCAACAGTTATCCTGTTTCTAATAAAGTCAAAGATTGTCAGAAATGAACATTGTGGAGGGTGGTATCGGTCAATTAATTGGCTACCGCCTTTTTCCTGCTCCAAACTATCGTTATTATATCGGCCTTTAAAAATCCACTATCGGTTGACCTCTAGTTTTAACTTGCATTTATGGATGCAGCGACATACTGTGTTCCCAGCCAACGGTTACATTTTACACAGCATCCCAACTTTTTTGGAAATGGGGTTGTACTTTCTCCAGTTAACACGTTACTCTAAAACAGTATGTCATTCTTAAACAATATATTACGATAATTGCATTTTTCAGTGAATGAACATGGCATTGGCTAATTAGTCGGTTTAGCGTCAAAGGTCATCACATACTTGACAGGTCTCTCAGGCACTCCAAAGCGGTTCTTCTTGCATGCCACTTGGCCATGGTAGAGGCCTATTAATGCATTCGATTCAGAGGTCATTGCCAGTTTCCCAAAGTTCTGTAACATAAGAATCAGAATTGTAAAGCAGCAAAACGGAGGAAGCCACAATCCATTCAAAACACTCAACTTACTGAGAAGTAAGAATATATTTTATTATATTCATAATGAATGTATAGTATATTCCCTCACCTGTGCTTCCGCCAAATAGCCTGAATCTGGGCCCTGCTCCAAGCCAGCCTTCACAGTCTGAGAGGAATGTAAAGACGATGCAAGTGGTTTGAATCAAAGCCAAGAGTTCAATCACAAAGCAGCACACCTGCTTTCAAAACCTGCAGCCACTTCATATCCTTCTCACTAAAAATCATCCTCATTACTCGTAAAGCTGAACGAATACGTACATACGATGTCCTCCTACCTCAATGATTTTCAGGGGGGCAGGGTACAGTCCCTTGCTCATCTTCATGACTTTGCCTGTGATAGTCTTGTAGATCTGTTGCCGCACAAACTCAATGCCCATTACGTAGTCTTGGGTCTCTGCAAAAAAAAAAAAGACAAGAACATAAATAGAAGCATCCAGACACTGTAGGTTGTATGCATGAAAACAAGAAGGCGGAACAGTTAAAATACAAAATACACAAGGTAAGCGCAGGAATAAAACTCGACATGCCTACATTTAAACCTGCCTTAGTTTAATGTAGTGTCCATTTTATTATTCCTTCAACATAAAGTACCGTTGTACTTGGTTTTGTCCAGTGTGGACGCGTTTATTTTTGTGCTGTATTTTGTCAAAGGCAGTGGGTAAAGAGCAGTGGGCCACTGCAGCTGTAGACAAGCCCTGGAGGCAGCAACCTGGACCTTCTGTACCACTTGGTAGTATTTACTTTATAGAATGTCTCTTCCAGTCACAGGAAGGTTGCAAACCCCAGATCTAAGCCAACACATACTTTGCATTAAGCCTTTCTTCTTGGTAAGAGCAATCTTCTTGTTGACAATATCTTTTGCACACTGAATGGCAACCTCCTCCAGGTACTCAATCGTCCGCTCCTCTGGACTCTTCAATCCAGGTCCTGGAATATCAAAGGGGCAACAGTATAGAGGCCTTCAGTCAAAGTACCTGACCGGTAAACACTTTTCACATACAGTAATCTGTGCAAAGATTTACTTAATACTGGTATACTCTTAAATAACTTTTATGGATAATAATATCGATTAATACAGTGACTACTATACCTAGTGGGTCTACCAGCTGATGGACCAGACCCATTTTCTTGGCTTTGTCTGCCCGGATGTTTTTTCCTGTCAGCATCATGTCAAAGGCACCAGGAATACCTATCTGAAGAATACACAGAGTATATTTATAATAGTAGGACAACATTGTTTTCCTTCCTTTTGAAAACAATTTAAAAAAAGGAAACACTACTTTAATGGACACAAGCGTTGCTGCAAAGGCGATCTACAAGTAGCATTACAAATAAGTCTTAAATTTTAAATTCATTTTTCTTTTATTTTTTTAAGATGCTCTAACCATTAGCCAACAGTAATATCACTGAAATACTATTCCCTATGTTGTTCAGCTGCGGTTTATGAAGTTCTAGGCTATGATTTCCTGAGATACTGACCATCTTGGGAAGTCTCTGTGTTCCACCAGCCCCAGGGAGAAGGCCAAGCATCACCTCAGGTGTTCCCAGCACAGTCTTCTTGCTCTTAGTAGCAACTCTATACTGGCAGGCAATGGCAAACTAAAAATAAACAAAATATAATAAAAGGCAGATCAGTTCATGGGCGGCAATTGTACTACTGTTCAAACCCAAATTGGTCTTTCTGATTGAGATTGTTTATAGTGTAATGGCAGTCATTCTGATCACCTCCAAGCCTCCCCCTAAGCAGGAGCCATTGATGGCCGCAACAATGGGTTTGGGGGATTTCTCAATCCTCTCAAACATCTTCTGCCCCTCCTGAGAAAGCTTGGTCACCTCCTCCGCGGTCTTACAGGCCTGGATCATGCTACCAAAGAGAGGGAGGCAGGATCTGAATACATGTGGCTTAAGTTGCAGTGCAAGAGTTGAAACAGAAGCATCCAAGAGTACATTCAACTCCCACAAGAGAAAACAAGACTTAATACTTTAGGTTGCTCAGGATCAGAGTGTCGACTAAATCAGAATGTTTTAACCTTTTTAATTTCAAGGACCCTAAAAGTATTCATTCATTTTTATACGTAATTCTCAGCAATTCTAAACATAAGTATGGCAAAGTATATCTTGGTTGGGGGCTCCCAACTGCCACAGGATATTATTATTATTAGTTTGGGGCACCCTGAAGCACATGCCCTTCAGTTATAAGGCCCCGACCGATACTGGTGTACAGAGACAGGGAAGTAATATTTAATAAATAATGTTATTTGCATATTAAAAGAAAAAAAAGACTATCATTGGAGGTGGACGAGAAAGGGGTGGACTAACAGATTTTTACCAAACCTTGAAATACAGTTAGGTCGGGAAATAACTGGACACTGTTGGACACAATTTGTTATCTTGGCTGTTTACCTAATTATATTCAAGTTACAGTTAAATAATGAATATGGGCTTAAAGTGCAGTCTCTCAGCTTTAATTTGAGGGTATTCACAACAGTGGTGGATGATATTAGGATCCTTTCCATGGTAAAGAAAAACCCCTTCACAACATCCAGCTAAGAGAAGAACACTCTCCAGGAGGTAGGCATATCATTATCCAAGTCTACCATAAAGAGAAGACTTCATGAGAGCAAATACAGAGGGTTCACCACTACGTGCAAACCATTCATAAGCCTCAAGAACAGAAAGGCCAGATTAAACTTTGCCAAAAAACATCTGAAAAAGCCAGCCCAGTTCTGGAACAGCATTCTTTGGACAGATGAAACTAAGATCAACCTGTACCAGAATGATGGGAAGAAAAAAGTATGGAGGCTTGGAACGGCTCATGATCCGAAGCATACCACATCATCTGTAAAACACGGTGGAGGCAGTGTGATGGCATGGCCATGCATGGCTTCCAATGGCACTGAGTCACTAATGTTTATTGATGTGACAAAAAACAGAAGCAGCCATATGAATTCTGAAGTGTATAGGGATATATTGTCTGCTCAGATTCAGAAAAGTTGTTTAGATGGCGCTTCACTTAACAGATGGACAATGACCCAAAGCATACTGCGAAAGCCACCCAGGAGTTTTTTAAGGCAAAGAAGTGGAATATTCTGCAGTGGCCAAGTCAATCACCTGATCTCAACCCGATCGAGCATGCATTTCACTTGCTGAAGACAAAACTTAAGGCAGAAAGACCCACGAACAAACAACTGAAGACAGCTGCAGTAAAGGCCTGGTAAAGCTTCACAAAGGAGGAAACCCAGCATCTATGCGTTCCAGACTTCAAGCAGTCATTTCCTGCAAAGGATTCTCGACAAAGTATTAAAAATGAACATTTTATTTATGATTGTGTTAATTTGTCCAATTACATTTGAGTCCCTGAAATAAGGGGACTGTGTATGAAAATTCCTACATTTCATTCAATATTTTTGTTCAAACCCTTGAATTAAAGCTGAAAGTCTGCACTGATCCCGGTTGTTTCATTTAAAATCCATTGTGGTGGCGTACAGAGCCAAAATTGTGTCCAAATATTTCCGGACCTAACTTTATAAAACCCAGTATAACATTTCTTGAAGATACTGTAATTTTTTTCACTGACCCTCTGTCATCCACAGACACATTTGAAAACCCATTTGCAGAATGACTCAAATGTAAACATTTTAATTTAAACACTTTAAACTTACATTGCACATAGTGCTGAACTACTTA
Organism: Esox masquinongy; assembly: GCA_016801175.1. NCBI lineage: Eukaryota > Metazoa > Chordata > Actinopteri > Esociformes > Esocidae > Esox > Esox masquinongy. Next base: position 2,213 of record JACXGI010019942.1, on the reverse strand, counting down.
ACTCTACACTAAAACGCAACCCTGTAGGCCTAGATTGTAAACTGCTCAGATATCTAGACCTATAGAAACATCCAGCACATTAGAAGTAGGCAACCTTCTACTTAGAATGTAGCATTCAAACAAACACCATGCATGCCCAGGTGGAACCAAAGCTAACATTTTCATCTATTAAAATTATAAAGTAAAAAGTGTATTTAGTGAGACGGACTTAATGTCAGCTCCTGCGATGAAGCAACCAGGCTTTGAGGAGATGAGGACAGCACTTTGGACTGCATTGTCGGTCAAGACCTCATTAAATACTTCTGTCATCTCAGTTTGCATCTGGACTGACAATGTGTTGACCTGTAAAAACATCAAGACAACACATACATAGCTTTTTATACTCATGCTTAATTCGCAATGTATTCTGGTACTGAACATGTAAAAAAAGTGATCCTAAATACAATCAGTTCATATTTAAATACATTACTTTAGAATTTGGGTCATTCATCCGAATAACTGCAACATCCTCCTTGACTTCGTAGTTGACAAAGGATCGGGCTGAGAAGTGGGAATACATCACACACAACTTACAAATTGTGTTTTATAATAAAGTTATATGAATAACAATTTTGTCATTCATCTTACCTGAAACGACAGGGGCAACTGAAAAGGTACGAGATGAGATATCTAAAAAAAATACAAAATAGGCCGAGGTCAGGAAAAGATCACATTTGCTGTAAAGGCAGTACGCACCTATTATACATTAAGTGACACTGAATCAGAAAACACATTCACTATGTATGATGAACTACACTTAATCTATTCTAGGCCTTGAAGATGCAACATAACTACGTGTACATGACAAACGTCGTGTGAAGGGAAATGTCTGGTCTGACAACTTACACCACGGTTTTGACCTCGACAACAGTGCGCCTGTGAACTCTCACCTAGATTTTCTGTCCAGCTACATTTCTACAATGTGAACTAGGTAAAATAATTGTTTTAAAATCGAAGACAAATGGAAGCATTTAGGGATGTAACTGAAATGTCAGATATGTTTCACAACAATTCAACTACATGAAGTTTCATTTTGTGTTCATAGCTAGCCAGCTAAGCTAGCAAGCTAAGCTAAAGTTAACCACTGGCACTACGCTGTATGTGAAGTCCCCCTAGCAGGTAATTCGTTCACTCGGTGAAAGTTTGCACAAACGCAATCTAGCTTGTCTAACAATGAATGAAAAATTTGTAGTTAAATAAAATTCTGTGTACATACTAGTACTTGTATATTGTTACTATTAACTATTAGCTAACATACTAAATTCCTAACTAATATATAAGCAGTGTTAGCTAGCTATCTGCTAATATAGACTTACAAATTTAACGTTAGCTGGTATTGGCTAGCCAATGAATTTTAGCTAACATTTGAACGTTAGCTCCATTCATTGGCTGCACCACTAGCATAGTTAGCACTAACTAGTTAGCTATCATGTATCAGTCATTAGAGACGTGCCGGTTTTTCAAAATGTGCTTGAACCGTCTAAAAACTCAGACTTGGACAACAATTCGGCACACATCCACACAATTGTACCTGACATGACGTTGTATCTCCTTGCTGTAACTCGGGAGAGTGCACCCAGAGCTCGAAGACTAGCCATTTTAGGAGGTCAAGTACACAGAAACAAGCGCTGACTGCAGACAGTGACGCAACCGGAACACATGCAGGAGCGTTGGTGTCTAGGGAGGTGCCTCGTTTGCCGGACAGGCAGGTGAAAATAAAGTACATACTTTTATATAATCCAAATAGGTTATATTTTTGTGTGTATCCAAACACGAAAGGTTTGAAAATAGAAACTTTCCATAAGTATATTCACTTTAGAGGTAACTGATGTCATGTGAAAAAGTAAGTACAAACCCTGGAAAGTTTTCATTTGCTACATATTTAGACACATGTACAGGTGCTGGTCATATAATTAGAATATCATCAAAATTGATTATTTATTTCAGTAATTCCATTCAAAAAGTGAAACCTGTATAATGTATACATTAATTCCACACAGACTGATATATTTCAAGTGTTTATTCCTTTTAATTTTGATGATTATAACTGACAACTAATGAAAACCCCAAATTCAGTATCTCAGAAAATTAGAATATTGTGAAAAGGTTCAATATTGAAGACATCTGGTGCCACACTCTAATCAGCTAATTAACTCAAAACACCTGCAAAGGCC
>JACXGI010019941.1:0-11589 GCA_016801175.1 Esox masquinongy | reverse complement strand
TCACAGACAGACACACAGGCAGACATAGACACATCAATATTAACTCACAGACACACAGACAGACATGGACACATCCATATTAACTCACAGACACACAGACATACACACATCCCTATTAACTCACAGACATACACACAGACAGATATAGACACACCCCTATTAACTCACAGACATACAGACATAGACACATCCCTATTAACTCACAGACATACACACAGACAGATATAGACACATCCATATTAACTCACAGACATACATACAGACATAGTACATCCCTATTAACTCACAGACATACACACAGACAGATATAGACACATCCATATTAACTCACAGACATACATACAGACATAGACACATCCATTTAAAACTCACATATACAAATCTACATGCCCAGAGACAGACAGACGTCTCACTCAGTCACATAGTCCTGACTCATACACCAGTCTCTTTTTTACACCAACCGAGATTCATATTCCCACTGTCTAATCTACAGTCCTCATTCATATGGCTGTCATATACATATTGATCTGATTCTACAAACCAATCTGTGCGTGACTCAGTTTCAGCTGGTCACATTCATATTCATGCTCCATCCCAGTATTCTGGACTTCATTCATATTCACACATTATGCCCGGCCTCAATGCCGTAACAACTTGCTGCTCAGTAACACGTTGGGAAAACGGGATGTAGGACTCTGGGTCTCCAGTAGGACACAAACCTGCACAGTCCAGTGAAAAACCACTGGATATGGCTATGTGGTGATGACTGCGAGGATAATTGCAAGGGTGATAATGATGATGGGACTGATACCGTCGGTGGAGGCTGGAGCCACGGATGACTGCGATGATAAGATTGCTTTCACTGTAGATAATGGCTGCGATGACTGTCATCTTACGGATGACGTCGGGGCCAACGATAATCATCTCCGGCGCCATTGTTGTCGGCGACGACAGAAAGGACAGCGTCTCCCGCGGCTAGTGTCCTTACCCTCCGAGTGGTGCGAGAGGATGAGGAGGTTAACGCAGGAGGCTCCGGCACCGGAGCCGAAGATGGTGATCCTCTCCGGGTCTCCTCCGAAGTGGCCGATGTTCTCGTTGAGCCAGCGCAGGGCCTGGATCTGGTCCAACAGACCATAATTCCCCTTGGCCGACTGGTCCCCGGTGCTCAGGAACCCTGGGGGGGGGGGGGGGGGAGAAACAGCGGGAAGAAACAGTGTCACAGCAAGGCAGAGGCGCAGAGAAGTGAACAACAATGAAAATGGAGAGACCCAGAGGAAACACTGATGAGGGGAGGAAAGAGATCAGAAAGAACCAGAGGAAGAAATGATGGAGTGGAAGAGGGTCGGTTGGTGAGTAGGGAGGATTCAGGGAGACAATGAAAGTAATGTCCCGGCTTTTTATGTCCTCCGCAAACAAAGATGGCTCTGTAGCCTGGGTGTTGACGAGGCCGCGGCTCGTTAGCAGCCTCGAGTGCTTTAACAGAAACCTGGTCGAATTAGTCAAGGGCTGTATTATCTGATAAAAGCAATGACACTCATTTTTAATACCCATGTTGTTAAATGCAGAGCTTGTTATGACTAACAGTTAGGAGAAAAGGCATGGTACAAACATGTGTCATCTGCTTCCACTGTACACACACACACACATACTCACGCGCACACAATCATCCACCCACAAACACAGACAGACAGACACACACACACGTCCCCCCCCCCACACACACACACACACACGCTCACTCACTTTTCTTTCAAATATGCTAAAACGTGTTACCACCTTCTAAACTCATTATCCGGTTTCCTGTTGAACAGCTAATGGTGTTTTCACATGCATATAAAACTCCAGGCAGAGACTGGGAGCCGAGTGGCTCTCTGTTATCTGAAGGTCTGAGGTCTGAACGAGACCCACAGACACTCCTCTGCCTGCCTCCTGGTTACCTGGTGGTTTACTTGATAGCTGCTGCATGGGTGGAGTGTAAACAACGTCCGGCGTGATTAACGCCCGGGGAACTGACGTGGCACCGCCGCCAGAGGAGTGCAGCACCAAGCCGCCACGTGGAAAACTGAAACGCGTTGAACGTGACCTTTCAGACGGGGAATCGTTTTGGGGAAAACTCTGTGAAAAGCTGCTGTGCTCTGTCACGTATTGTCTGCAAGCAGAGCGTGTCGTCCGGGTGTCGTGGCTCCACGCCGTGTCGTTCAGATGTCAAACTCTGGGAGTCCGGGACTACAAGGTGAAATATATTGAAAGCCTCCCGTGGCTCCAGGAGATGGTTTTTTGTATTCTCTGGAGACCATTTCCCAGTTTGTAAGGAGCAAAGGGTACAGAGGCCGAGGCCTGGGGAAAGACAGAGAAGCTATTCACTCATCAACTGCTGCTTAGCTGCCCCCAGAACCCAAGAAGAAAAGAGCCCAAAATAGGACTGAACACAAAATCAATCTGACCCCTCACCCCCAAGCTTTGAACGAAAGACTGAAAATGCTGGAGAGAGAGACGGAGAGAGAAACAATGAGACAGCACGAGAGAACGAGAGAGGGTAGAGAGAGAGAGAGAATGAGAAAGAAACAGAAAGAATAAGAGATAGAGAGATAGGGGAAGGGATTAAACAGATGAAGATATAGATCTAGATCTGTGAGGTCACTGAATGGGTGGTCCTCATCCTGTGACCCCACTCCAATTGGCTGACTGGTAAATCCTCGTCCTGTGATTGGACAGCGGACAAAGGGACGATGGAAAGTAGTGTCTCAGTGTCATAATGGGTTGGATCATGGCGGTGAGGGACAGACTCTTAGCCTCCCGTTACTTAGTGACCCTGCGACCTCTGGACTGTGACCTGTGATGCTGGACCGAGCCGGGGGCTTGAAGATGTGTCCGGTCTCATAGCCGCCCCGTGCTGAGCTGTCTGCCTGTCACTGTTGCCTGGCAACCGGCCAGAGCTACAGACATGGAGATGTGGACACAGTCTCTGTCATGACACGCACACAGATCTCGAGTCAGACACCCTTGCGTGCTCACACGAGCCCCTCCTCACTCTCCTTGATAGGATGACAGGGAAAGGAAACATGGTGATCTGCCCATCAATGAAAACACGTCAGGCTTTCCCTCCCCCTCTCTCTCTCCCTCTTTCTTCTCCCCCTCCCACCTCTCTCTCTCACGTTCTCTCCCCCACTTCAACCCCACTCTCTTTCTCTCACTAACTTTTATTTTCTACACTCTTCCTGTCTGCTGAGTTGGGCTTCCTGCCGACTTTAGAGCTGAGAGCAGCAGTTTACGAGGCCGAGCTCATGCATATTCAACACTCGCTTTAGGTAACGGCCAAGGAACTGTGAAGAGAGTCTTCAACCTTGTGAAGCGAGAGGAGCGATACAGCAGAGAGAAGAGATATACGTACAGGAATGATGGAGAGCACCAGATCCAGAGCGATTTCAACAGAAATGAACAACAAGAGTCGAAGAGCTCCAACCAGACAGCTCCTCGTGAAACACCGCCCCTTTCTGTCTCTGGAGGCCGGCTAATGTTATCATAGCTGCTGAGAATAACCCTCCACGCAGAGCAATGGATTCACTCCAATAGTGTGAATGATGGATTTTTAATCAGGGTAGACAGTCAGAAAGCATAATCATTAATGAATTGTAGCTTGCATATCTAATTGGCACCTTTCTAATCATCCAGACCTGCAATATGAGGGATTAAAATGTGTTTTGATATGAATTGTGTGTTGTAATGATAAAATATTAGCAGTGAGTCATTCAAGCGCAAGCGCGGACATGCACACGACACACCAATGCACGCCAAACACAAACACACACACACTCTCTCTTTCTCTCTTTCTCTCTCTACCTATTGAGCAGGTGACCCCTGATTTGAAATGGTTGGCTGTGAGTGGAGCCAGTGCTATGAGAGACAATTATGTGTAGTGATATTTTTGGGACGTGTTCTCCACTTCAGTAAAAAGCCTGTACTGTTCACTGATCCATGCTAAGAGCTGCCACTGTCTGTGGGTGTGTGTGTGTGTGTGTGTGTGTGTGTGTGTGTATCCAGGCACTCAGGTGTGTAGAGTATAGTTTAGTATAGTAGCTAGCTACCCTGCTGTGTGAGGGAATAGGCTCCTACAGACCCAGTGTCTCCCACATAAACAGGACAATTATCGGGATGTCACCGAACAAATGGATCTATGAATACATGAACAGAGAGGAGAGAGGATACGAGAGGAGGGGAGAGGATACGAGAGGAGGAAGGATGGTATTTGAAAGGGAAGAGGGCCCAGAAGAAAAGACAAATGGGATATGAAGGGTGATAGATCCAAGGAGAGGGCATATACTCAGGCCATAATTCAAACGGGCCTTGGAAGATAAAGAGTGATAGACAGCTGAGATGGTGATGGAGGCAGGAATATTAAAACATCTCGGAGCATTAGGAGAGAGCCAACCAATCATGGAGATAAGGCCAATAAGAGACAGAGACACACTGAGAAGGGAAGGAAACGTACATCAACATCCATACTGTATGGTGACAGAGGAACCGGGACAGGGAGTAGGAAACATATGGCCGCTTATGAATCAGTCCATTAATGAGGTATGTCCACAGATGCAAATACACGTTAAACTGCTGGCGTTTGCTGCGTAGAGTATTAAGCTGCTTGGAGAGAGAAGCACCGCATTTTCCCCGACTAAATTGCTCGCGGACGGTTTGTTCTTTTTAATATTGTTGTAAACATGAGACAGTGTCTAACGGTGCAAAATGGGACGGGGATGTGGATTTGCACACGGTGTACGGTGAGGTAACCTTTGAGATCAACCGTGTCTATCGTGGCCTTCATCAGCGCCTGTGCGTTTAAACCTGTAGTCAATCGGTGGGCGGTTGTGTTGTCAAACAGCGTGCTCTTTGGAATGATTTCCTGTTTTGTTAGGAAGAATTGGACGGCCTTTTCCATTATAGTACATTTTTTGCCCAGCTAAATGATCCCATCAAGTGGCATTTTGGACAGGCAAAGCAATGCTAGGCCAGGTTAACTTGAGTTGTGTTTAAAAGGGGTGGAACACCAGTGTAAATCACTGACGCCTTACAAAATGGCAACCCGAATCAAACGCCTTGCTCGGATGGAGCTGCAAAAAGCTGCTCATTAGAATATTGTCTCAATTGCAACACTGCGTGAGGATGGCGGGGAACCAGTAGATTAAAACCCCATCAGAACATGCTGATGTTTGCGGTGGACAAGACCAGGCATGACCCCTCGTCATTAGTGCGAACTGACTCGAAACTGGCTTTAGAGGATATCCTGTAACCAGGACTGATGGGTTTTCTTCAGCAGTGTTCAGATCCTGTCTAAGTATCCTACTTAGAAATGAAGTAGAAATAATCTGTGAACACAACTCTTACCACGCCTTTAACGGGCGTGTGGGGGAAGCTGTCCGGACATGCAGCATCCTAAATCTTTCAAATCGTTTTGAAATGCAAACGTTTCCCGTATGCATGAGTAGATGGGGTTATGGCTTTGTGAGACCATCCCCTACATTAACACCGGAGCCCACATGTCTACATTGATTGGTAAATTATAGTGTGGCTTAGTGTCTGGTAATGTAGCTCAGTGTTTTTAAAAGCCTGTAGATATTACCTTACATTGTACACATTCTACATTTAGGTATGCTGTCTGTAGAGCCGGTTGGTCGTCTGTTAATTGTGGCATCACCCCTTCACAGAGTCAAATTCCTGTACATGAAAATGTATTTGGCAAATAAATGTGCTCATGATTTCCTTCCATTTCATGGCTCCTCCTCTCAGTGCTGCGTTTGTGCAGCAAAATGTACTTTCTCCTGACAGCCCCATGCAGCAATAACGAAATGATCACCTCATTATATCCGGGAACATCTTATTTCGCATAAAATTTTCAATAAAATTCTCAAATCCCATCACTGGCCTCCACTTATTCAATCTGAGCCAAGTTTGTAATTAGGAGATTATACTGTACACCCGAACCAACGCACGTTCTAATAACTCAAAAATATTGTCCTCGGGTGCTTTGGCAGAGTGCTGGGCAGGATCATTCAGAGATCAGCCGTTGGTGGACCGCCGAGGGAGGAAGGAGAGACGTGTGTGAGACAGGATCCTGTCATTCTGAGAGATGGTCTGATGGAAAGAGTGGGGATGGGATCAATGAAGAGAGGAGAATAGAGAAGGAGGGGTTTGAGATGAGGAAGAAGCAGAAGACAGATGAATAAAAAAGCAAAAGAAGATGGATGAAGCAAAAGGAGCAGAAAAAAGGCAAAAGAAGAATGAGAGCGAAAAAAAGAAGAAACAGAAAAAGAGGAAGATGAAGTAAAGAAGATATAGAAGCAGAAGGAGGAGGAGCAAGAGGTGGAGGCGGAGGAGAGGAGGACAGGGGACTGTTTCATCTCTCTTCCAGAGGTAAGAAAGCCTCTCTCACAGTCCAGTGATGGTGGGCCCTTCCCCAGAGTTCATTCATTAGTTAATTAGTTAATTAGTCTGAACAGATGGCTGTGCAGCATAAATCAGGAGGCTGCTTGGGCCTGGAGCAGCCAGGAGGAAGGCAGGGGGAAGGTGAGCAGGCTGTAGCCCTGGGCTGGAGGTATGGACCTACCGTCTCTGTTCCATGGAAAACACATGGCAGACATTTTGGATTTTCTCCCAATACACCCATATCCTCCCCTTTCACAAAGCACAATATATCTTGAACTTGCGCAATATTCACCAACAATCACCTTATATAATTGTATGATGGTACGGAAAGACGAATACAAGCTAGTGTGTGTGTGTTTATGTGGTGTGTGCATGCATGTGTGTGTGTGTGTGTGTGTGTGTGTGTGTGTGATGTGTGTGCATGCATATATGTGTGTGTGTGTGTGTTTATGTATGTTTCGTGGCCACATTGCATTCACATTAGTTTGAAGGAATTCTTTGCTTCGCTGCAGATTTAAAAAGCACTTCTGATGGTTTATTTTTAGCCTGTTCCCATCTACCCCTTCTGTTTCTCCTTCTCTCTCTAGCTGTGTCTCTGTGTCTCCCTCTCTCATCTGTCTCAATCCCCCTTCTCCCTAACCCCTATCTCCCTCTTAAAGACACAGGCGGAAGTCAGGTTGGCAAATGGGAGTGATGGAGTGCAGTACAGGAGAATATGTGGTTATATGTTCCACCTATTGTTGGAATGTGGAGCAGTTGTCTTTCTCTTTTGAGGCCAATGGGTTTGGAGAGGTGGTGAGGATGGATGGAACTGTTACATATTCAAACACACATACACACGCATGCACACAGTTGCATATTCACACACACACACACACACACACACACACGCATAATCCCTTCAGTACAGTAGAGTAACCCATTTAAAGCAGAACAGAGGGAGAGATAAAGAGGAGAGAGAGAGAGAGAGGTTAGTCTACTCGCCCACGTACCAAAATGTTCAACCATGTTAGAGAAATCCAGGACACTGCATCAACCATCTGCATTGCTCAGCACAATCACTCTCCTTCTGTGTGTCAGTGTGTGTGTGTGTGTGTGTGTGTGTGTGTGTGTGTGTGTGTGTGTAGGGCATAAATACTAAACACTTCACAGGGGTAAACTACAAACATATGTTCCTATATAACACATACTTTACAGATGCGCACAGAATTTACACACACACACACAAGTTTGTACAGCTACCCTCATGGGGACCAGAAAATAGAAATTGCATGCTCCCTTTCCCTAAGCTTAACCCTAAACCTAACCCTAACCCTTACCCTAACCTTAACCTAACCCTAATCTAACCCTAAACCTAACCCTAACCTCAATAAAGTAACATTTATGCCAACACTTTACCTAGATGTAATGCCTAACCTTAACCCTAAACTTAACCAACAACGCCTGGACCTTAAAGAAACCCCAATTCTAACTCTAAAATCAATTGTAAATTTGACCCTAAACCTAAACCCTGAGCCGGAAATTGACTTTTGCCACACGGAGACCGGCAAAAGGTCCCAATGAGGACAATTTTTTCTGGTTTTACTATACTCATTGGGACATTTGGTCCCCATGAATTCAGTAAGACCTAACCCACACACACACACACACACACACACACACACACACACAGACAGACTTGCACACGCTAAACTGACACGTATGTAAATCACACAGGCAGGGACAATTATTGGCTTGGGAATGAAGAGAACATGTCCACCATTAAAGACCATTTGGAACATGCATTAGAACAGCATCACTATGAAACGTTAGGGAACTTGGGTTCACACGGTGGACTGTCTTCACGCTCCACTCGCTAATGTTTTCAGACAGATGTAGAAAAGCGTAATAGCACATGAAACATGGAGCACCAAAACAAGCGGGCCTTATATCTAGCAGGCAGGACAGAAGAGCTCTGAATATGTTCCCTCTTAGCTGGCAGGGCTGGTCAATGACTGTCTGGATCACATTTCACTGTGTTTACACGAGTGGGAAAGCTTGGACTGTATCCTAAAGAACTCCCGTTTCCCTCTTTATAAATACTCTGATGTGTTGAGACAGGCTTGATACAATAAACAAGATCCCATTACCCAACCTGGCAACCCCAGTGAACTGTAGGTACTCTGTGTTGTGGAGTAGACAGAACACCCATGAAACCAATATGACGTCAGTCCCTCAGAACAGCTGTGATTAGGCCCCAGATATTTTCCCGGGAAGTACGCATCGCTGTGAAAAATGCCTTGCCGTACATCCAGATGGCGTCTATGTAGGGAGAGCAATACCATCAACTCAGAACACCGAGACCTGATGGAAGTGATGTCATAGTACGCCGACAGACATACTTACCCAGCACGCCCAGACGGTAGTTCATGGTGACCACGATGACGTTGCCATAGGCAGCAAGGACGCTGGCGTCAAACATGTTTCCGGCCCCCTCCATGTACGAGCCGCCATGGATGAACAACATCACCGGCTTCTTCCGACGGTCTCGTATGTCTGTGGCAGGGTAGGAAAGGCACGTAAGAAAGATGGGCGGATGAAAGACGACAACCTTTGGTGTATTTACAACCTTTTGTGTACACTGCACAGAAATGTCCATCAAACATCTGAAAATTCACAAAAAATGCTAATATCCTTCTCTGTTTGATATGTGCCATTCACAGGGTTGGGAAGTAACGGATTAGATCGATTCAGTCATTTTTTCAGTCGATTTCTTTTTTTATTGCAATCATTTGTATTACTAACAAAAATATTGTAAATAGATTACGGTTAATTTTAGACATTTAATTTAGAACTGAAAAATTTAGTCTCCCAGGTGGCGCTGCGGACTAAGGTGCTCTTTTGTAGCACCAAGCTGACCAACACCATTTAGGTGTGAGAATTGACTGTGCCTCCAGCTGATGAGATGCTTATTGCATTGCATTGCCTGTACGGCCCAGTGAGGGGGAGGTCACGGTCAGCAGGGATTCTGTGGTCTCCTAGCGGCTCCTAAGCTAAGTGACCTAATCAGGTGAGTGAGGGTCTCCGCTGGTGGTGCTTGACTTGGCTGGAACAGCGGTGCGTAAAAAAACATGTGTCATGGATGCCTGTGAGGAAGGTTTGCCTCGATCTTCATCTCTCCTGAATCCATTGGGAGTTGTTGCAATAACACAAGGTGGTAAATACAGTTACAGTACATGACCAACAAAAAAAATGACCAACAAAAAAATATGTGTTTATGTTAATATCACTTGAGCAAGACAGCGATACAAATTGATCCCTTTGTCTTTCCCTAATGCAATTTCACAGTAACATACTACACTGTGTTAAGAAAGTAACCTACCCAACCCCAACCACTCAATATCCCTTTTCTATTGTGGTCTCACCTCCAACCATCATATCTCCTAAGTCTGAGACGTAAGCTTATTTACCTCATTCCTGACCTTCAAAACTGAACTGAGATGTTGCAGACGAAAGCTAGTGTTGAGAGCAATAATGTCGGAAACCTTACAATTCTATCTTTTATCGGTGGCTAGTCATTTTAGAAACATTGTCGTATTGTTATTATGGCATTCTGTGTATTTTTCTGTCCCCCCTGTAGTGTTGTGTTCCCTGGGGACCAGTGCTTCAATCCCCACAGTCCCCCCCCCCCCACAGTCTTTCACTGTCTCTCCTACGGACCTCTCCATGGGATAATGGTATGATCCAGGGTTTTCAGAGCACCCCCTTCTCTGTGAAGTGATGTAGCACAGTCTGTGCGCCTCGAATAAGGCAGAACTGCCAGCACTGCCCAGTTAGCCTAGCGTCTGCGCTGTGCAGGCCCTGTGGATAATTCATGTGAAAGCCAGACCAAGTGGAAACATAAATAACAGCCACAGCATCTGTTTACCCTGATGAGCTTCTGGAGAGGGAGGTGGGGAGAACGACAGGGATATGGAGACAGAGAGCGGGATGGAAAAAGAGATGGATAGAGAGGAGAAATGTCTTAAAATAGATTGGAAGAGACTGGGGAAAAAATAACAGAGAGACAAGGAAAGCGAGAGAAAATGGAGCAGTGAGACACGGTCCCTAAACAGAGACAGAGATACACCGAGTGACAAGGAGGAGACTGAGAAAGAGGAACGTCATGAGGAAACGAAGGGATGAGATGAAATACACAAAATTGGCCGTGTCAAGGTGTCTTCCCAGCATGCAGTAGGCATGTTCCTGCAATAGATCAAGAAGGAGCAGCTGAAGCCTCACATATAACAACATTAGATGCACTGGCCCTGAACACACGAGCCGTAAGCTCAGCTGTAACGGGCCAAGATAGAATGGTGGTCGGGGGTCATTATTCAGCCCTAGAGCCACCCATTATGAACTAAACAGGCCCAGTTTAGAGGTGTCTTTTAAGGATAGGTCAGAAGTCAACCACTGATGTGTGTTTATGCCTCCCTGACGTCAGCATGTAAAGGCTGTTGTTTGGTTTTGTGTAGTTTTTGGAAGGTAGGTAGGATACTGATAATGTTTTGTATGTTTTAGAGAAGTAAAGAGGCCGGGAGGACGACATGGAAGGATATGGACGAGTTGATTGTAACTGATGTGTACGATAACAACGTAGAAGCATCAATGTCTACAGAATGCGATAATGGTATCGGGACAGATTGGCGAGTTCCACTGATTTATTCCATGTGATGAATGATTATTGCTGTTGTTTTGGGTGGTATGTCTTCCGTCACAGACCACGTTGGAAACAAGCGGTGTCACTTTTCCGGATCACCCCCTGGGTTGTACTAACGTGTATCTTTTTTTCCAATAAATAATTCAACCAATCAATCCTAATTCACGGACACAGAGATGCATGTAGAAAAATTCCCATGCGCGCACACGAACACGCGCGCACACACAGACACTCATGCATAGGCAGCTGCGATGCTGAGTCGCTATGGAAACTGCCTCTTCTCTGTCTAATAGAAGCTCACCAGCCATTCCACTGCACTGATTCACTCTGAGCCTGTTGCCGTGGAAACAAATTCTACTCATGTATTTGCACACCCGTCTGCTTCAGCACCTGAATCTCAGGTTACACCAGAACGCCTCACACACACACACACAGAGACGCACACGCACAGACACACAGACACACACACACACACACACACACACACACACACA
>JACXGI010019940.1:0-11593 GCA_016801175.1 Esox masquinongy | reverse complement strand
CAAGGCTGACTGGTTCTATACTATGTCTCCAAGGATGACAGGTTCAGCACTGTGTTTCTAACGCTGCCTGACTATTTCAAAGGCCCCGATTTTCTGAAAGATACAAATAGTAATTCTAATTGTATTTGTTTTCACCCTGAGGTGCAAAACAATCACTCATTAGGCAAACACACACCCAAACACACAGAAGAGACAGAAGGCATTTCCTAATGAGGGCTTGATGAGGACCTCCTGTTTATGTAACATCAGTGCTTCCTCTTATAGTCTGTAATTGCTGCCATGCAAGTCCCAGCAGCCTGGAGAGACACTGGGGCTCATGGGAACCTACGATTGGTCTTTTCACAGTCCCATCCCAGACAGTAATAAGGACTGACAGCTACTGCAGTGGATAAAACATTACAGTGTCAAGGGCATCAACCGATGGCCTGACCCTGATAACAACACTGCCTAACACCCAGTCGGTTGAAACTGGAACCTGAAGCATTACAGCGTAAACCGTTTCTGAATAGCGTGTACCAAGTGCTCTAAATGTAATTAAACATACTCAATACTAATAAGGGTAGAAAATCATTCTGTGATAGTTTGTGGATATTTTTGTTCTAATGCAGACATAATCATTGCTTAGGCATCCTTACCCAGATTAGGTTAATTGGTACCATGTATTATTCACGCAGATCTTGACCTTGCAAAGATGGTTCAATGTTTCCTCCATCAAAAAGTTCAAACCCTTATTGGGTGTAATATCTCTTCTGGCATCAGACTGAACTCACTCCCAATCGTTTCCCTTCACTCGACTTCACACGTGACCCCAGTCATGTGGTTCTTACCAGCCTGGTTGGTTGTGATGTTAACTGAGGAGTACTGTGGTGAGTAGGGGCTCTGGTCAGACACCCCGTTGACTGCCTGGATCTCGAAGGTGTACTGCGTGTGGGCCAGCAGGTCACTGATGTGGACGCTGGACTCGGTCAGGCCCAGCTGGCGTGGGACGAACTGGACATTGTCCCCGCAGCGTGTGCAACCTCCCCGGCCGCCGCCACAGCTCTTACAGATGATGTTGTAGACCACGTCCTCACGGCCGCCGCCGTCGCGCGGCGCGCTCCACTCCAGCCGCAGGGATGTCTCATTCACGATGGAGATTACACTCTGGGGCGCGGAGGGGATAGCTGTCAGGAGAGAAGGCGGGGGTTAGGGAAGGAAGGGTTAGGGAGGTTCATTTGATGACAAGGCCTCTACTCCAGATAGAGGTCCTAATCGATCTGAGTCGACGCAGCTACAGGGTCCAACCCAACCTACAGCCTGTACAGTAATGCAGCCTAAAATCAGATTGTTGACTGCTGGTCCCTTATCGAACAAACAACTGTGTGGTTGGAGGAACATACAGTAAGATACATAACTACAGTCTCTACACCTCTGAACAGAAAGAATTCACCTTAGTTGAATATTTAGAAGGTATTTAGTTGAATATCTATATTCAAAGTATTTTCATGAGCTCTACTGAATCCCATCAGGCTCAACACTTTAATAGTAGGGGGAGAGAGATCCGTTAAAAGAACAGTCTGCTAGCTAGCGTCCTGTTGGACACTAACAATGCCCGTGCATTCTTGTTTCTGCCTCTTCTATAAGACAGATACATCTGAGGGCCACAACTCCACAGTGGCCCTGTCTGCATCCCAAATGGCACCTCACTGCCTCTGTAGTGCCCTCACGTTACCCAGGGACTATAGGGTTCTGGTTAGGAGGACACCAGTACAAAGCCAGTAGGGAGCCGTTGAGGATGCAGCCTGTGTTTTCACACTGAAGCAGCTGCCCTCATAGAGAACAGGCTTATGCAAATCTCACAGGCTATTTTCTCTGAGGTCCTTGTCGGACTGTTGGAATAGAATGGATGGGACATTCCACCAGTTCAGTGTGTTCACAAAAGAGGGCCACCACATGCCAGGATGAAACGTACCCTGCGTTTGGAAGAAGTACGCATAATTTTGTATTTTTTTAAATGACAATACGCAAGCGGAGCTCAAGTTGTTATAAAAGAGAAAAAGTTGAATAGATTTGGCCGGAGGATTTCATTGGTGGTCATGGCATAATGCAGATCTGATTCCGTCTGTCTTTCTTAGGCATGCGCTTTTATCCACAGAGAAAGACACATTAGGCACACATTTTTTTTTTAAACTGACATGATCGGATTCTGTCAGTAAATTCAAATCAAAAACAAACGTAACACTCACAAATAGGTATTGAGCCATAATGTCCCGAGAGCATGTGTCCATTCACATAAATACATTTTTAACGCTACAAATCAGTGTATTGTAATATGCAGAAAAAGCCTACTAGACAGGCTGTAGAATGGGAATCTCTGTGTTTAACGCTGGGCTGCAGCACCACCTATGGTGAGTGGGCAGCGCTGTCGGGATCAGGAACCTACTGGTGCAGGGCATCTGTGGGGGGTCCGAGTCGGTGCGGTAGTAACCATTGCGGCACACACAGTTTGTGGCCCCCTCATTGGTGGTGCGACTGTTGATAGGACACTGGAGACACTGGTGGTCCCCCTGGGAAGGCTTAAAGAACCCGGAGACACACGCTGCAGAGAGACGAGAGAGGGAGTGAGTGAGTGGGAGTGAGAGAGAGAACGAGGTTATGAATGGAGTTTAATACGCTGAGGAGTTGCGTCAATTCAAAACACCAGACATATTACAATAGATGGGAGAAAAAATGTGAAACAGATTTTATTTTATTGAAATACACAGACATATTCAATTTCATTGTTTATTTTTCACTGTTATATGGTTAATAAATGGCATTTGAAACTCTGTTTGGAGAATAATGAGGTATAGTAAAAAGACTGGAATCTGGAGGTCTGGAGCAAACTATCTCTACCATAAGGTGTGTTAGGGAAGAGAGGGGGGAAAGTGGTTGGGTTGTAGATATTCTTCTGTGGAGTATGTCTGCTACAGCAGGTTTATAGTGTGAATCGTCATAACCACTAATATTGGTTGATCTCTATCAGTGATTTTCCTCCACTTTCCCTCCATTTAACACTGTCTTAAACAGCAAATCCTGTTGAACAACAAGATCTCAGTTTTCTACTGAAACTTGATGTTACAGATAGACATCAGTTTTTTTATTATTATTTTGCACTGAGTTAGTTCAGCACAGTTACAGGTTTGGGAATAGGGTAAAAAACAGAAATATGTTGATGGTTAGGTTTAGGTATTAACTGAAGCTGATTAGGGCTAGGGCTGAGGATGGGGATAGCATCAAAACAAACTCATTTTATTGAAACATTAGGTAGACAGGTTGCATTGGAGTCAATGACCAAGTGGAGTAAGCTGCTGCCGACTGCTCCAGGGACCACTGGTTCAATCCGAATGCCATTCAGTGCAAAATAGTTAATACATTTAAGGGAACCGGACAAATATCTGATTAAATAAGTCACTCAAATTACAATTTGTAGATTCATGATTATCTACCAAAATCCTGTAGTGTCTTCTCACCCAGATGTAAGCGATGTTTGTCTACAGCAGCCTTCAGCTTGACAATCTAATCCAATTAACGTGGTGTAAAAGTAATTAGATAACTGGCTGCAACTTCCTCAACTCCGTGGACCCATCCAAAATGGCAGCCTGTTTCCTGTACTGGACCACGTTTGACCAAGGTCCATTGGGTTCTGGTCAAAAGTAATAACAAGGGGATGCTGCCTCAGAGGGTTTGACATGCCTGTTCACCTCAACACGCTCTGGGTCTCTTCAGACAGCTGGTGTCATGACAGTGGGATCACATAGAACAGCATATATGTTATACTCACTACCACCACCACCTCTTTATAATGATAACTGGGCCTCATTCTCTGGCATTGAAAGAGTATTTGCCTGTGTTAAAACATAACATCTTGTTATTGAATTCCTTTCGTTTTATTTCCCAAGAGGTCCAGCCTCTCGTGTCCTGTCTTCTGCTTCCCACAATGAGGGGCTACAATGAAAAGCTATAGGAAACCCAGGCAGGCAGTGTGCTGAGACAAAAGGAATAGCCTGTTGGCAGAGGGGAACTCCCATAGCTAGACCGAGATATTTAGGAGACTTGAGGGGGGAGAAAGCAGAGGGGATTGACAGTTCCAATAATGGATCTTTCAATATGAGTCGTACACTCAGACACTCAGATAGAGTATGGGCCAATGATTCACACCACAGTGCTCTCATCTTTAGCCATGGATTCTACAGTAGAAATATAATTACTGCAATAACGGTGCACTCAAATTACAGTGGTCTGAGGAATTTTCCCATTCTATTTCTATGCCTACTGCAACACCAACCTCAAGAGACAAATTTGTTATGAATCTTATAGTACAATAATGAATAGCACAATACAGGCTGAATAACAGCCATAGAGACAGTGTGGAGTGTTATTGACTTGAAATGGGTCAGCAGGGACTTTGATGGAACATTGATTTTTGTCTGTTATAAATGCATGAGCATGCTGTCTCCTGCCACAGGATCTCACCAAGCCCTCACGTCTATTTGCAATAATAATTTAAGAAGTGGAGTGAGTTTTTTCTTGAATGACATGATATGTTTTGTGTTTTTTTGTATTAATATATGCATTTAGTACATTCAATGTGAAATACATGTGTCAGCAGCATAGAATTCTGCATCCGTGTGTTGCCTTGCCTCTGACGCTAAACAGGGTCAGTCCTGGTCCGTCCAGGGATGGGATATTGGATGCTACTGGAAGTGGTTTGATCAAATGTCTAAAGGTCAAATCCCAGTGCCCCAGGGCAGTAAATGGAACATTGCCATCCTTGGGGTTACATATTTCCAAACAGAACATTAAGCAGGTGTCTCTCTTTGGTCACTAAAGATACTGTACCGTTGGAACTTATCGTTACATTTGTTACACAGAGGTGATAATCCTGGTGTCCTGTCTAATTATTTTATTTGGCCCTCATATAATCATGGCTACCTTATTATCCTCCAGATTCCAACCGGCACATTCATGACCCCTCCTCTCGTAACAAAAAATAGACATAAGTAATATTAAAAAGTACAAAATGTATGCAATCAATATGTAAGTCGCTCTGGATAAGAGTGTCAGCTAAATAACAAAATATTCTATATTGTACAATGGTGGTTTGTGGAGTGTGGGCGTATCTGTGTGTGTGTGTGTGTGTGTGTGTGTGTGTGTGTGTGCATGTAGGGGAAAGACATGAAGCTGAAAGAAAAGCAGTTTCATACACGGTTGTGAAGAGCATCTTTGAACATCCAACAGACTGGACTTTTATGGCTCCGAATAATCGTGCCTGAGTAAAGAAATGACAGGGGTTAACTGTCTTTTCAAGGAAGATTTGTCCATTATTCCATTATCTATTAATTTCTATCAAAAATTGTTTGGTGCCTGAGACACAGGTCTCAAGAGGTCCTTTGTTCTCCAGCTGGCAACAGAGGACAACTTTCTGTTCCTCCTGTAAAACAAGACTTGGGATTTCAGAGCATCTCATGGTCTGTGTACTATGGTGTGATGTAATCCTGCCAACAAATTCAAACATCAAAATACAAATGTCAGAGCACATCTGGTCATCATTTGTCTGTGTGCATGTGTGTGTGTCTGTGTTTGTGTGTAAATGTTTTGATGCATGTGCACATTGAGTACAGTGCGTATATGTGTGCGTGTGTTTACAGGTGTGTATATTAATAAAATGGTGAGTGATCCGTAAACGTGTGACCACCAGAACAGTGTTAAACCCAATTAGCCGTAGAAACAGAGCCTTTTGAAACAAAACCTTCTACAAAGTAAAGGTGTGGGGTGAAAGGGGTTTCCTTCAACGCACAGTTCAAAAGCCTAGTTTAGAGTTTAGAAGACCAGTTCACAGCTTAGAAGACTAGTAGATATGAGGGTTTACATTGATAAATACAGACAAATAATGTCCACTACAGTTTACAAAATATACCAACATACAGTACTCTACTAATGTAAAATGTTTATAAATATATGACATGATAATAGAGGCAATAAACCATCCATCATCAACCCACCATTCATCAAGAATTAAAGAGGTCAATTACTATGTTAGTGACTGACTCACTGCAGTCCACAGCTGCCACAACAGCACTGGGTGCTGTGGTGAAAGAGATTTCTCAGTGAAACCTACAATATTACGGCACACCCCTTTACCAAAAACACTAGAAATGAAATCTGCTTGCTCTAAAGCTTCTTCTTTGGTATTATCTACAGTAACTTAATGTTTTGTGACATCCCTTGTAGTTATTTGTAGCATAATGTATGATAATAATTCATGTTTTATCATGTTTTGGATGTTAGTACTCAAATTAACTAATATAGAAGATTACTCGCCGCAGGCGTGTCGCTAATGTCTGATGGTGGGCAAGACACCAGAGATGTAAATCATGTAATAAGCGACCTGTCAAGGGCTATTAACAAGCATCTGGATGAGGCCTAGCCGAGTGAAATGCAAATCACCTCTTAGGCGGCAAACCACTTGCCTGCTGGTGTTACAAGTACAGTGTATGGCCAAAGTGTATGATTAATACCCTTCTGTGTGTCTTCACTACCTTCACCTGACTCACATACCGGATGTGCTCACATACCGTTTTCCTCGTCGCAAATCTTTTATTACATCCGTCCACCACTTCAGGACGCGGCGGCTCACATTAGGCAGTGGTTCCCCAGTTCATCCTGCCCTATGTGGCTTTCTCAGTTGTAATAGATTCATCCAGACCAACTTACAGTTGTGTGTGCATACATTTACATACTTTTCCATGGCAAGCTCCATTCCAAAAGAGCTATAAATGATACTATTTTCATGGGGGACCCCGATTTTCATTTTTGTTGGTCATTCTTTTGGTCTCACTTGCTGACTGCTCATTGGTTATTGGTGATAATCCTTGCCCAATGGGCTTGTAAAACACCTAACATCACATGATCCAACGATTTTGCCATGCCTTGAAATCCTAGGACCTGGAATCACATTGTGTCAGTAGGTTAACAGTAGCTCTGTTCTCCTGACCTGTATTGGGCGTGCCACTTATGTCTGTATCAGAAAGGAAGGTCGTCAGTCGTGTCATAAAATGACCTTGTAATATAGATATTTATTACAAGGCTTGTCTTCTGAATTGCCCATTTCATAATCAAATGAAAACATTTTTGCATTCATAAAAAAAAGGTTTCTATTTCCCCAAATTTCTGAAAATGGATACATACTGTTTTGGTACAAAGCTCTTTAAATATTGAGTCCAGGCATGATGTGCTGTAAGGCATGGAAAAGAAGAAACAAAACTCCCCCCTATTTTTTTCTCTCTCTTTTGTTTTATTCTGGTGCCCAACTTCTATCATCGTCGCAGAGAGAAAGGTGAGCCAGCAGGAAGCAGAGATCGCCACTGACAGGAAGTGTCTTTTTAAGGCATATTCTCTGATAGAGCCTGAGAGATAAAAGCTCATCTCCTCAAGTAGCCTTTGATCAATGACAATTGATGACAATACGACACCTGCACTCCATTAACAGGGGTAGCTCCAGGAACAACTGTGTGAACAGCTACCAATCAGCAGATTAGGCCTGGCTCTCTGTCCTATTCATAGAGTGGATAGAGGTTTTTAGTAGTTCCTACTCTGTAGTCAGGCTCTTTAGGACATTGATACACTGACACGATATCTACTGCATGCGTGGACTACAAAGAAAAAATCTAACTAGGATTTAATACAGACTTTTCAGGGAGATATACAGGTAACTGTCTAAAAAGATGTGAACAGCCTAGTTTCAAAATACTATGCTGCACCACAAGGCACCAGAACGGCTTAAATGCCCCTTGGAATATAGGTTCGACAAGTGTCTGGAACCTGACACAGAACGTCTATGAGAAATTCAAAAATTTTGATGGCTCCAGAATCTCCCATGAATGTGTAATTGGGTTGAGATCGGGTGACTAAGCCATCTATGACAAATTGTCAAACATCAGCTAGTTTAGCAGTATTTGTCACTTAAGCTCCTGACAAACACACCCCAACAAAACCCCTGCCTTTCGAAACCACAAATCCATACCTCTGTGAAAGTATCTGCTTTAAGTATATTTCAGTTCATCGTGTGACCTGTACATATACATATCCAAGCTCTTCTGTCAAGTATGCATATAGATTCTTGATGTATAATTTCAGCCAACAGTTCTGAAAGTAAGAGCTCCAGAAGGCTCCATATATAATAAAAAAAACGGTTGCTTTGACACAATGTATTTTGTGGCTAGCGAAGACCATGAAGGTGGAGGACATGTAGTAAATGGGTAAAAACACATTCTAACATCATCAAAGGCATCTGGTAGTAATGTAGTCAACTGGGTGAGACTTCAAACTTTTGTTCCCTTGTTTCAGACAGAATTTATGAGTGGTGCTCACAAAACAAAATAGGTCCCAGTATTTGTGTAACACATCATCCAATTGTGTACTGCTTTATCTATTTTGTTCAATATGTTGCAAATTTGCCTTGCTTACGAGCGTGGAGTTAAAGTAGAGTACATCCAACTGGGAATAGACATGACATTTTACAATGTATCTATAGTCTGTACTTTTACATTCTCAGGTGTTTGCTTTCATTATATAAAGTCACAGTAGAATGTGAAACATAGAACATCTACGTTCTAAGAAACAACAGCTACAGAACAATACCTTGAAAATCTTTGGTGTGACTCAGTGTTAGATGAAATGCCTGCCCACTCAGCGTCTCTCCAGATAGAGGGGCTGATATGTGTTTTATACAGAAGCCTAATATTCTTACAGTATTCTACTTGTTGCCTTGATCAAGAGCACAGTGGTAGTAGATGGTAGGACTATGGGATCAGAGACCAGAAACCTTGTATTTAGATTTACATGGGCTACAGTTAAACCCTGCCAGTTATTGTGGTAAATTCAGGTAGGAAATGTAAGGGGTGTGTCACCTTGGTGTAACGGACTGACTTGGGAAAAGACAGCTCCAGCACTTATTTAAAGTCAACCACTGTCCATAGTTACCTATAAAACACAGAATGTCTTCAACAAAATGCGCTTTTTCATTTAGCTTTTTCATTTATATATTTTTATAATTAGGACCAAATTTGAACACGTTCTAAAATTTAGATTAATCACAATTAACTACAGATGATCAGGCAATTTACCGTGATTAATTATTTTATTAGTTCAGAAGCGCTGTTGTACACACATGACTCAGTGTGTATTTAAAAGCTGGCTGAGTATGAAGGTGACTAATTATGAGTCAATGTCCTCATCCAGTTCTCAGAAAATGCGTGAAATGTCAAATTACAATCAGAATGGGCTCTGCAATGATGTCTTCCTCGAGGACTAAACGATATTTAACGTGGGGTTTCGGGGTCTGTGTGGCACAATGACAAACGCTCAGTGATATCACTGGCTACCTCTGGCTATTTCAGTGCTCCCCCTCGCTGAAGATACAAACCTTCACACCTTGTAAAATGGCAGAACGAGGCATCATCGGATGCATTAGTGGTGCTTGATATTCCTAATCAAATTGAAAGCGACAACCCCCATCCACGTGGAATGAGCCCTCCCGCGCACATAATTAGTCAATTATGGCCGCCATTACAGCAGAGAATTATGGGGGGACTATTGACAGGGGAAATGAACGGACGTGCTGCTGTAGTGCGGCGGCTGAGGACATTAGCACTCCCCATCCGTCAGCTCACCCAGATGGGAGGACGCTAATCATTTAGATTCTGTCAACGGCACCAGGAAGGAGGCTGCCAAAAGGCTCTCCTCATTTCTACTCTCCATTCCTTCAGTGTAATCATATCCGCTGGTACAGCGAAGAAAACACCTCCAAACCCAGCCCTCTATTCAGAACAACCAGACTGACATGGATCTGAATGAGTAGCTATTGTTCATTGTCTACATGTCTGCAAGGAGTGTGCATGTGTGTAAGTAGTGTGTGTGTGTATGCGTGCATTCACAAAAAAACTCAAGGTTAAGGGAAGAGATAGTGCTTTCTTGGCATACAGTGTCATCTCTCTGAATGCCAGACCGAGACAGAGGTCTACAGTTTAAAGACCTCTAATTACACCCCAACACTCTCCATCCTACAGAGTTTCTGCCAAGGCACCAGTTCCATTCCCAGTGAGTCTCGTACTGTCGTTACATGGCACTGTCCTGTGGTTTATCACAAGTCTTCCTAGGTCAGTGACTGTAGCAGTAGACAGATTAATCAGCGTCTCTCACCTCGACACGCCGTGTCGTTCTCCACAGCCTCGTGGCCTGCCTTGCACATGCAGCGACCGATGGGCACCATCCACTCCCCATCCCCGTTGCAGTACAGCTTGATGGGCACGTCCACCTCCTCCCCGTTGGGCACACAGACGCCCCGCGCCGCCACCAGGGAGGTGCTCTCCGCCCCCGACAGGGTTTCGGGGAACGCGGCGCCGTTCTGGACCACGCGGGGGCACTTCCGGTAGAAGACGCGCACGGCGATCAGTGACATGCAGCTGCCGTAGTCCTGGAAGGCCAGGTAGAAACCCTGGCGCGACACGGGGCCGAAGCTCCGTATCTCCTTGTTGATCTTCATCACCCGGCCGCCCAGGTCCACCTGGGAGAAGCTCTCGTCCGCAGCGATGGTGTCCACTTTAATCCAGGGGTTCTCCATCCAGGCAGGGGAGCCTTTGTTGGCCGTGTCCGAGTCCGCCTCGTAGTAGTAAAGGTTAAAGGTCTCTTTACAGGAGCCAGGGACGCTGGGAATGGAGCTGCAGTCGCGCACCGAGAACTTCATCTCCACGTGGATGCGCTGGGCGCCACGCCGGCGGATGTACTTGGTGCGGACCCAGTTGTTCTGGTTGTTGTTGAAGACGTTGCACACCTGGTAGGTGCGGATGGTGTTCATGTTCTCGTCATAGCCACTCACCTCCTCCCACTGCCACAGACAGGGAGAGCAGGAGGTCAGTTGAACATCCATGACCAGTGAAAGCAAGTCATTGGTCAACATGTTATATTCATGTTTGTTTCTTTGTCTACATGGTACAGTACAAAACAATATCACAGTCCGCGGACACCAAACCTAAACGGTATTATGGTTCCTGCTAGATAATTGTGTTCCTGGGCTGCCATCAAGTTAGTAAAAATGGTGAGAATCTGTTGTTCCACTCACCCCCATCGCTGGGTAGACCGTCCATCCCAGCTCTGCTGTGGCTGTCGTAGAGTCCATGAGTATGTCTATAGAGAAATCAAAAAGAACAAGTTCTTGTACTATTCTAAATAACATCTGCTTAAACCGGAGCGAGACACATATTATTGTCATTGTGAAACATTGTGATGCGCAACTGTGAACTGTGAATTACCGTCTGAATCCCCTCTCAAAATCAATCTGGTTCTCCAGCCACGTTTGTCTTTATAACTAGAGGCTTGAAACCAAGGCTGCCTTCTCAGTCACCTGCTCTTCACTGTAGCTGCAGCCTTTACCCGTATTTCTGAATACATTTAGCCATGCAACGTTGAATGCATGCGCGTAACTATCGGGGTGCAGGAGGTGCGGTTGCACCAGGGCCTGCGGTGGGTGGGGGGCCCGTGGTGGGTTGGGGGCCCGAGGTGTGTGGGGGGCCTG
>JACXGI010019939.1:0-11658 GCA_016801175.1 Esox masquinongy | reverse complement strand
ATTGTTTATATTTTCAAAGGAAAAACTAAAATATGACTGTATATATAATAGTTGTTAATATAATAATAGTTAAACAATTTATTATTTGACCACCAAAGACTTAATGTTTCTACTTGGTTAAAAAAAACACTATGTGATGTATAGGTAATACATAGGTAATTGGGATTACCCAAGGCTATTGACATCAAAACTTGTTTCCGCCCGGTCTCGAACCGGGGACCTTTCGCGTGTTAGGCGAACGTGATAACCACTACACTACGGAAACTGTTGAACCTGTCCTACCACACATACCGTTTTGTAGAATCTAATGTAGATATAAGGGTCTGTACTACTCCGCCTGAATTGGTAACAGGTGGGGGAGTTGTACAGTAATCACAGCCTTTTCCTTATATGACTGTCATTTACGTTCCCGTAGGAACGTTTTTATAAAAAAGGCTTAAATACGTTTCCCAGTCCTCGTTAGTATAGTGGTCAGTATCCCCGCTTATTTCAGCTTATTTCAGAACCGGTAGTTAAAACCCATTACACCCATTAACAGAAAGCCTTACCAACACGACAGAATAGGCCATACCATGTATATGAGCTGGGCCATTAAGACTTCCTTGACTGAGTGTTTAGGGCACTCAATGAATTAAAGTAAATTTTATGAGGCTTTGTCAATATTGTTTCCAGCTCCTAAATATTTTTTTGTAACAAAAGGAAAACAAAACAACAGTCTCCCCGTCGGGGAATTGAACCCCGGTCTCCCGCGTGACAGGCGGGGATACTGACCACTATACTAACGAGGACCGAATAAGCTTGCAGTGCCTACTCTTTAAAAACAGACACAGAAACAGAGTATTGTTTCTTTGAACACAATTCATATATTGGTTTATTTTCAGGGTAACAGGGCAGGAACTCTGACAGTTTTAGAAGCATGAATGAACTGCGCGCATCATAAATAGGTAAGCGAAACCTACTTGACAAAATTCACAATAGTTCATTTCAGTCTGTTTGAGAGTTGAATTGTTTACACCGGAGCCGGGAGTGACGAAGTCCGATTTGTTAAATATAAAATAACAGTTCATTATTGATGGTACATGTTGTATTGATGTTTCATTGTCATAATTTTATGTACTAAAAGAAAATATAGAAAATCCTTCGATAAGAATTTGATAACAAAGTATGATCATTAAAGAGAACTCCTAAACAGTATAGTATAGCCAATTCGAGGTTCCCAAAATCTGTTGTATGTGAGGGAATAACTAATTTGACGCTTCTGAGAACTTAAAGAACCTAAAGTGTTCTTTAGGTTCTTTAATGTGACCCAACCTAATTGGGTCACATTACTCCCCTTGGTGGGTTGCAATAGCAGTGGTTGACGAACCCATATGTGCCAAGCCAAGGCTGGTCCTAAATTAGGGTAAATTAATAATTCAAATTAGATTATCCAAGAGACCCTATGTTGAGGATACCCAAGAACATTAGGTGAGGGGCCATATCCAAGAAACCCTATGTTGAGGATACCCAAGAACATTTAGGTGAGGGGGCTAATTAGATTATCCAAGGGTCTCTATGTTGAGGATACCCAAGAACATTTAGGTGAGGGGGCTAAAAATCTCTTAGGATTGTGTGTGTATTGGTGAAGAACTTACATAACTGTCATGGGGAAATCCATGTGTGAAACCATTGCAAATACACCGCTGTACTTATGTTTTATTCTATTATCTGTGTTTTGTTAGAAAACAGTAGCAACAGGCAGATACCAAAGATTGTTGTAATTGGAGTAAATGGAACTTTTGGAGGAATGGAAAGGACGGGTTGGAGGAATGGAAAGGACCACGCAACACAGCAGAGACTCCAACATCCTCCACTGCCCCAGCCAGGAGCCAGTCGTCAGGACATGGAGAGATCAGAGAGCAGAGGGGAGTTGGACTTTCATTTCTTATTTAAAATTTTTTTATGTTTGTATTTTTAATTGGGATCTTAGTAATTCACCGGTGAAACACTACTACATTTGTTTATTTGCTATTTGTTCATTATTATTTTTCTTTTGGCAAATTTTGGTGTTTTGTATTTCGGCCAGTTTATTTTTCTGTGGAATAGCGCTTTGTAAAACACTACCCATATAGCACCAAAAGATCTGCCATTATAAAAACAAAAATAGCCATGTATTAATTTGACCATGGTTATACTAATTAATCCACTTTGGCAACATTACCCTAATTTACCCATAAACAATATAGAGAGAGGTTTTAAAAATCTTAGCTAATGACACTACAAAACACATTTTTGTTTGTTAACCAGGAAGTTTTGACAATAAAGAAAGTATTTCATACTGAAATAAATTAATTTGTTTTATTGTCCCTTTGGGGACAAAAGGGAGGAATTGTAGAAAATTAATTTATTGTCATTCTTATTTATTCATTATCTTATTAGAAGGTTTTTGTATTTTGTATGCGTGATCAATTACACATATACTGAAAGACTTGTCTCTCACAGGGCCTTGGCTCCTTTTTAGCAGTAAAAGAAACAGGCCTCTGCCTGTGCCATAAAACCGCCATAAGAAACTGTTCTCTAGGAGGAAGCTCTTGAACAGCACGATTGTTCTGATTATGCATTTCAAGTTTCAAGCTTATATTCTCTTCCAACAGTACAGATGACGGAATTAACATTTGCAGAATGTACATACAAGGAATAGTAGCTACTATGAGGTAGTCAAAAAATGCAAGGTTGCACTCAGATGGATCCAAGAAGCACAGAGAATCATAGACTGTCGGTTGCCCAGACAACCTGATCAAAGGCTGAGATATATCAATCTGGACAGTTACTATATGGAGACTTAAGTTAACCATGCTCTTCCCAATAAGGAATAGAGCTCTTCAACTGTAGGATGTAAGTAATAGTAACCCTTCTGATTACATTACAGGTAATGTAATCAGAAGCGCGGTTAGAGGGGGTACGTATATAAGTTAAGGAATGTGCCTTACTTAGCATGTGTTGCACCCTGGGTTTAAGGCCGGTAGCTTGGGGGAAGGTGTCAGATTGTTTGGGACAGACCTTTTCTTGACCTCCTGCTAGCTTTTGTTTGTGATACGATCCCGGGGTGAGACAAATTGCAATGTAACCCATTGAGGTGTGTGAGCTTGATTTATGTAGTAAACTTGCTTCTTTGAGCTTTAGCTCTGGTCTTTGTCGTTTCTTGAATTCACTTGGTTGTGGAATTGTGGAAATAACCAATGGGGGATTTTTATTACTCTTACTATTTAACTCAAAATATTCAACATGATATTGCGATAACGGTATTGTGTCAATGTATCTGGCACCCCTACTGGGAACCCAAATCAGGTGTGAGCGTGCTAGGGCAAAAACAAAAATGGGCACCCCTTTAGGTCTCCACCATATTACTATAAGGAGTAAGAAGCAAAAGAGTACCCTGCATTGGCCGGGAATCGAACCCGGGCCTCCCGCGTGGCAGGCGAGAATTCTACCACTGAACCACCAATGCTCAGATATACAAAAAGAGTGTAGCCACATTGTAGTATTTAATAGTCATATAACGAGATGGCTATACAGGTGCTGGTCATATAATTAGAATATCATCAAAAAGTTGATTTATTTCAGTAATTCCATTCAAAAAGTAAAACTTTTAGAAAATTTTACCCTAATGTCTTATTAGACATGAAATTAAACAAAATGATAACAACTACGCTTTGGGAACCTGACGATAAGGTCAGACAGTGGTTAAGTACGCAGCACCCAAAATACACAGCATGACACAAAAATAAAACATACATGACATACAATAATGCTTCAGGTAATTCATGAACAAAAACAGGTTATGTACACCCTGGCTAATGGTGTCAAAATTTGTTTCTGCCCGGTCTCGAACCGGGGACCTTTCGCGTGTTAGGCGAACGTGATAACCACTACACTACGGAAACCGCTTAACTTCATTTTTTTTTTCTTCCTCAGGGGTGGACTACCCTGAGGTCTTCCAGACCAGGGGATTATTCTGCCCCTTCTGCTGGGGTCTGGTTGTCAGTCTCAGCCGAGACTGGGATTGTTCCTGGTCCGTTGATGTCATCCACAATCTCTGTGAGGGTCCGGCCTGGTTCCTGGTTCCGGCGCGCACTGGCTCCAATGGTACCACGTCTCTCCCTTGCCTTTCAGCCGGACCGCGTGGGACGTCCTCTCGACCACCTGGTATGGACCTGTCCACCTGACTAGCAGAGTAACGTCATGACAGATTGTTCTGATTATGCATTTCAAGTTTCAAGCTTATATTCTCTTCCAACAGTACAGTTGACGGAATTAGCATTTGCAGAATGTACATACAAGGAATAGTAGCTACTATGAGGTAGTCAAAAAATGCAAGGTTGCACTCAGATGGATCCAAGAAGCACAGAGAATCATAGACTGTCGGTTGCCCAGACAACCCGATCAAAGGCTGAGATATATCAATCTGGACAGTTACTATATGGAGACTTAAGTTAACCATGCTCTTCCCAATAAGGAATAGAGCTCTGTTCAACTGTAGGATGTAAGTAATAGTAACCCTTCTGATTACATTACAGGTAATGTAATCAGAAGCGCGGTTAGAGGGGGTACGTATATAAGTTAAGGAATGTGCCTTACTTAGCATGTGTTGCACCCTGGGTTTAAGGCCGGTAGCTTGGGGGAAGGTGTCAGATTGTTTGGGACAGACCTTTTCTTGACCTCCTGCTAGCTTTTGTTTGTGATACGATCCCGGGGTGAGACAAATTGCAATGTAACCCATTGAGGTGTGTGAGCTTGATTTATGTAGTAAACTTGCTTCTTTGAGCTTTAGCTCTGGTCTTTGTCGTTTCTTGAATTCACTTGGTTGTGGAATTGTGGAAATAACCAATGGGGGATTTTTATTACTCTTACTATTTAACTCTACAATGTTGAATAAGTGCCTGGTAAAGCCCTATCCTCAATTTACATGCGTAGATCTATGTGAACGCATGGGCATTGGTGAAATTCTATTTTGTAAAGGTTTTTCAAGCAGTAGATACCTTTTAGTATTCCTTGCCAGTCCCACTCCCATTCACAAGAGGGCGACATCAGTGGTAAAAGCATGAAAGTCATCTTCCGTTGTTAGAAGAACTAGATGGCTTTTCGTAGCCTTTGGCTAAAAAAATAGTACGCTAGTTAGCCTATTTAGCTTCCCACATGTCCATGAGAAATAAACAGATTACATTACTTTCTGGTGTAGTTTACAACATTATTCCAGTTACAGATGCTGCTACATGTAGTCATATTTACTAATATCAGCCAAAAATGCAATGTCAGAGTCTCTACAAAATACACCGTAACAGAAGGAAAATAAAAACAACACTCCCCGTCGGGGAATTGAACCCCGGTCTCCCGCGTGACAGGCGGGGATACTGACCACTATACTAACGAGGACTGACACCGAACTCAGTTTAAAAACGTGATGTTCTATGTGGTCTGATAAAAATGACGATTGTAGGGAATAGGTGTTCCATGTGTGTAGTGTTATTCGAGTAATTTATGAAACAACTCGTGTGTCCAGGGACCAACTTCTAATAAACCCTGCATAAGCAGGGCTCATTTAATTATGGAAAAAATAAAATTAAAAACATACCTCCCCGTCGGGGAATTGAACCCCGGTCTCCCGCGTGACAGGCGGGGATACTGACCACTATACTAACGAGGACTGGGAACAAGCAGAAACGCACCTTTTAAAAACTTGACGTTGACTAGTTGACTGAATGGCGTCAGGCTGACTAAATAGGGATGGAAACAATTCAGAAAACAGGGCCTGAATTTCATATGGATTAAATGCTTTGAGGTCATTTGCCCAGGCGTGGTGCTTGTCCTTACCAACTCCTACCCATACTCAACAAATCTTAACCTAACCATTTCAAATGTAAACTTCAACTGAGTGACCAGAGTTGGGATGCAACTTCCACCCTCTCCATTGAGTCACATCAATTTCTGCCTTGAAGGCAGATCTGCCTGTTTAAATAACTAAAACTCCCTATTCCACAAAAAGCACTGCATCTGCGCTTTACTCACCCTACCCTCGAGGAAACAACAGTCCCAAAACTAGGTCTGGAATGCCATCCTCTGGCCACATGAACTTTACAAACTGTTCTCGAAAAAACCCTATTGGATACTCCAGTCATCTAAAAGCCTATTCTATGTTATTTCTGAGGCCTCAAAATGCAAGGTGCCTAAAAATGACAAATTTGTACATACGGTGGTGTACCATGACAATGTTTTAAGTTGTTTTTCTATGACATGCGCTCATTCATGTGTGTTTGTTGTTTATATCTGTCAATCAAAGCGACACTAGCGATATGGTGGCCCTGTCAGAAAAGCAGAATATTAGCAAGTGGGTGACAGTTCACTTACTGAAGGGAAAATGGAATACATTTACGGAATTAAAAATTACTCATAAATGATTCGGCTACGCTTACAACCCCCCTCAAGCAGATAGCATCAGAACGTGTCCACTGTGAAATGTAATGAATTTGCGTGTTTCTTTAGTGAAAAAATCAAAAGTATTAGACAGACCATCAGAACTACACAGTCAAACAATTACACTATACCGTCACTACGACCACCAAGACATAACTTGGTTAAGTTCACCTGTCATATCAAAACGGTCACCAAAGTAGTGCATGGAAAGGCTAAAATCGAGCATTCAATGCCCAGATAAAGCCCCGCCTCCATGCCAATAGAGACTCAAAACTTTTTTAGTGGTTATTAGAAAAGATGACTCGAACGAAGGTGGGAAGAAATTGTTATCGCAAGAAGCGGACGTGAATAAAACGTGTTTGAATGAAGAAATGTTAAGATCGGACGCAAAAATCCATTTGAGTTAAGCATACACTTTTAATATGTTTGAATTTGAATTTATTTTTTTCAAACAATGAAATATTTTTTTTAACCTTGCTTTTATTTTTTGTACAAAAAAATATTTCAGTTGTTTTTCTTTTCTTACGGTCAATACATTTGTGCTCAATTTGGCGCCATGCAAAACACTTCTCTTTTCACACGTCTATGAGCATTTAAACTAAACCACACTGTTAGCCTTACAGCTGTAATAGCTTCCTCGTGGAATCTACTACGGAATCTGCCAGTTATGTTTTTATTTTTATTCTCTTATTCCTTTTTTTTATTTCTATTTTCTTATTCTGTTATATTAAAAATTCCAGAAATGCGGGATATTCAAATGGTTCAATTTGGCCACAAACAACCAAGCAAACTAAGTAAAAGTAGGGGTATTGACATGTTAAATAAATCAAAGAGCACTTTATAAAACTTTCGTCCCTGGGTGACGAAATTAGATTAACAGTCTAACGCGCTAACCAATTGCGCCACAGAGACATACAACAAGCCAATATTTCATGCAGTAGAAGTGTGATTTCAGACTTTATGGGATTTACAAAACCACCTCAAGTTCCAAGAAACAGCAGTCTAACGTGCTAAACAATTGTGCCACAGAGACCTACAACAGCCAGATGTTTCATTGCGATGAAGCGGGATATCAGGCTCTACAGGGTTTACAAAACCACCTCAAGTACCATGGGCGGTCAAAATAGCAACATTTGACGATGGCACCGCTTCAAATTCCAGCGCTAAAGCATGCTAGTTAGCTCAGATATGGGAGAGCAGTGCAATTCAAAGCAAGATTGGCCACAGAAAGTAAGCAGGCCCAAATCGAGGTAACGCAACACTGGCCAGGATAGCAGGCTCTACAGGGTTTGAAGGGAAAATGGAATACATTTACGGAATTAAAAATTACACATAAATGATTCGGCTACGCTTACAACCCCCCTCAAGCAGATAGCATCAGAACGTGTCCACTGTGAAATGTAATGAATTTGCGTGTTTCTTTAGTGAAAAAATCAAAAGTATTAGACAGACCATCAGAACTACACAGTCAAACAATTACACTGTACCGTCACTACGACCACCAAGACATAACTTGGTTAAGTTCACCTGTCATATCAAAGCGGTCACCAAAGCAGTGCATGGAAAGGCTAAAATCGAGAATTCAAAGCCCAGATAAAGCCCCGCCTCCATGCCAATAGAGACTCAAAACTTTTTTAGAGGTTATTAGAAAAGATGACTCGAACGAAGGTGGGAAGAAATTGTTATCGCAAGAAGCAGACATGAATAAAACGTGTTTGAACGAAGAAATGTTAAGATCGGACGCAAAAATCCATTTGAGTTAAGCATACACTTTCACTATGTTTGAATTTGAATTTACTTGAATTTGTAATTACTGAAATAAATCAACTTTTTGATGATATTCTAATTATATGACCAGCACCTGTAGTTGGGTTTCATACCCAGATTTTTGGGAATTTTTTTGCCAACTGCGCTACTGATCCTCTGCTGCCATCTGGTGGCCATTTGGTGTCATTACACATCATTTATACAAAAATGTCTTACCTGTATTTCATAAAATTCTGTTTCATCTCTAGGCTGAAGAACCAACATTATTTGGGGAACCTATATTTTTTTTACATTGTATTATTCATTTTATTCATTAGTTTCAGCCTAAATCAATGTAATATGACATTAAATGCATGGAAACATCAGAAAATAAGATGTAAACAAAACTTCATAAGGGTTTTAATAAAACTTTATCATACTGTATCGCAGAAATGTTTTCGTAAAACATGTTTTTGCCTTTCCAACACATGAGGTTTCTAAATAGTGTCCCAGAAGTCAGTTTTTATGTGTTTTTATTGTAGCGAAGGGGGTTGCGTAGAAAATTAATTTATTGTCATTCTTATTTATTCATTATCTTATTAGAAGTTTTTGTACTCTGTATGCTTGATCAACTCCAACTTATAAGGCCAGTATCTGTATTCAAGGATAGGGATGAATGGAATGTCGGCTGCACAGGGCTTGGCTCCCATAGCAGTAAGAGAAACAGGCCTCGGCCAGTGCCATAAAACCGCCAAAAGAACCTGTTCTCTAGGAGGAAGCTCTTGAACAGCAGGGGGTTACAATTACTTACATCCTACAGGTGAACAGAGCTCTATTCCTTATTGGGAAGAGCATGGTTAACTTAAAGTCTCCATATACTAACTGTCCAGATTGATATATCTCAGCCATTGATCGGGTTGTCTGGGCAACCGACATTCTATGATTTTCTGTGCCTCTCGGAGCCATCTGAGTGCAACCTTGCATTTTTAGACTACCTCATAGTAGCTACTATTCCTTGTATGTACATTCTGCAAATCCTAATTCCGTCATCTGTACTGTTGGAAGAGAATATAAGCTCAAAACTTGAAATGCATAATCAGAACAATCTGTCATGACGTTACTCTGCTAGTCTCTGTACTCATTCTCTGTTGATGTTGTGACGGTTGTTCCCGTGGATCCACGTAATTAAACTTGAAATAATCAACTGTTATAACAGACTCTGAGAAGTCTTTATTTTAATAAATCGCGAACATTTTCCATCCTCCACAATTTAGCACCCCAGATGGGACTTCAATATCTTCACGACGACGGTGTTTACTTTTCAACTCTCTCCAGCTGACTGAACTGCCGGCATCATAAAATAGGTAAGCGAAACCTACTTGACAAAATTCGCAACAGTTCATATCAGTCTGTTTGTGAGTTGAATTGTTTACAACGGAGCCGGGAGTGACGAAGTCCGATTTGTTACATGTAAAATAACAGTTGATTATTGATGGTACATGTTGTATTGATGTTTCATTGTCATAATTTTATACTAAAAGAAAATATAGAAAATCCTTCAATAAGAAGTTAAAAGAACAAAAAAAGAGATGAAAAAAATATTTGATAACAAAGTATGATCATTAAAGAAAACTCCTAAACAGTATAGTATAGCCAATTCGGGGTTCCCAAAATCTGTTATATGTGAGGGAATAACTAATTCGACGCTTCTGAGAGCTTAAAATAAGAACTTAAAGTGAGGGGGCTAGCCGACCGGTTATCAACTGCCGCTGTGGGGTTAGAGTCCCCCAGCAGAGGTGGTTAGAGTCCCCTTGTAGGCGATAAGATAGGTGTGTGACGCAACCTAATTGGGTCACATTACTCCCCTTGGTGGGTTGCAATAGCAGTGGTTGACGAACCCCTATGTCGACCTTGAATGAGTGTTTGTGTGTGAGCGAGTGAGCCAAAGTTTTGTATGTGCGTAGTTGGGGACTGAATGTGTGTGTGAGTGAGAGTGCGTGCTCAATAAAACGTGTGATTGGGTTGCGTTCTTTACTATCACACCACTACGCTTGTGTTTTTGTATGTCATGATCTGTGTTCTGATGAAAATTATAGCAAAAGGTGTATGTTACTAATTATTATAGACATAACCCATTTGGGCTTGTAATGGTATAGCCGGACATTTAACTTACGTCACGGCTCTCTATTCTTCTCTGGCGCCACCTGGTGGCTACTTGGAGAAGGTTCAGCATAGACGACAAACACATTGACTATAATAGAGTGCTGTATTGGGTATGTTTTACATTTTTAGAGTTTCCTGTAATCTCCAAATAAACACCGGGGTGGCAATTGCCATACTTACGCCATATGTGCTGGTAATTTTCACTCAGACACAGATCACTTTTATATTTCCTATTTTTACACATTTGTTTTGGGTTATATGAGGCATGAAGGATAATGTTTCTTTTGGGGTATCAGAAGAAAAAGTTATTTTTTATTTATCACAACTAGTCTTGGCCTGTACAGTCTTTGTCACTAGCTCTCTGATTTATCTAGCCATTAAAACACGGCGTTAGAGTGGGTTCCTGTTAGATTAGAAGTTGTTCCTGGGCCACACGGGGGGGGGCATTTTTCCTATATCTTTGAGATACAAAGGGTACATTCAGACCACCCAGACGAAATACAAACAGACACTTGTTCTGCAATTTATCAAGACGGTATAGCCATTTGGGCAGATAAACCTGAGTTATTGCAAATTATTCACCAATATATAAGCCAAGTAACTAATAATTATTTTAACTAAACACATAGGTAGGGACGTGCCGGTCACTTCCTGAGTAGAGAAATCTAAACGTCAAAATTTTATCAATAAAAATAAATAAATAACTCTGAGTTCTAATTTTGTTCAAGAAATGGAAGCCCAAGATACAATCAAGACAGACGCCCAGACGGAGAAAACCGAGAAGAGAGTCGAGACCCCGGCCGAATACATGCTGAAACTCCATGGTAAGGAGGCGGTTGCATTCATTCCAGAATGGTGTGAGATGATAAAATTCAGCGTTAACCCTTTCCCACCACTAGGTACTTTTGATCCTTTAATATTGACCGAGGTCCATGGAGAAATATCTCGCAGAAGTCATGAAAAGGGCCTGCTCAACAAGATAAAAACCAGGAAGATGTGGTAAGCTACCAGCAGCCATCAGTACAAAATTTCCAGAACCCAAGACTCCAGCCAGGTCAATGGGCACAGAACCAACACTATCCTGACCAACAGTACAAAGATAGAGGTAACTGGGTCAACAGGGGCAGAGGAAGGGCCTACACCATGAACTCACCGGGCCCAAACCGACCGTGCCACCAGTGCGGGAACATCGGCCATTGGATCAGGGATTGCCCTGCAGGTCAGTCAACCGCCCTTACACGATACACAGGTGGAGGAGCACCTCAACCTCCTGTTCAAGGACAGTTTATGGCAGAACCT
>JACXGI010019938.1:0-11595 GCA_016801175.1 Esox masquinongy | reverse complement strand
GGCAAACTTCATATTAAACCAAAGGGATAGAGTTAGGGATGCGGCTATAATAATGTTGAATATGTTCCACCAAAAACCAAACTAAAATATCTACAGCTGTTCAGTTAGTTAGCAGGTAGACTAGCTAACATTAGCAATTGCTACCGTCTGCAAGCTGCTGCATTGTCCACAACTGATACAAATTAGGTATTCGTGAGAGAACTTGCTGACAGACAAACACACTGATATTCAGGCATTTTGTGGCAGTATGTTTGCAACTGTATGAAGCCATCTGTATGTCAGGTAGAGATGTTTAGGAGGTTCTTTTGTAAGCATCTCTGAAATCTCACTAGCTATGTAAAACAAGTCATAAGGCATCATAGTCAGTGCAAATCTTGTTTATGTAAATAAAACTATTATACTGTTTTAGGATAAATGGATTCTTCTGACCATGTTTCAGTTGCAGAGTCGGCTGTAATAGCAGCTTTATAAGACCACTGATTTTATAATGAGCAATTCAGGAGGTGGGGGGAAGGGACCAGTGTAGGAGCTATGTAGACGTCTGTTTCAGAATGCACATTTCTTAGTCAATAGGTCATTACTGACTGGCAAAATGGGAGGGGAGCACAGGTTTGTGTGTGGATGTGTGTCTGGGTGTGTCGGTGTGTGCATGGGCATGCATGGCTTCAAATGGCACTGGGTCACTAGTGTTTATTGATGATGTGACAAGACAGAAGCAACCGGATGAATTCTGAAGTGTATAGGGATATACTGTCTGCTCACATTCAGTCAAATTCAGCAAAGTTGATTGGACGGCGCTTCACTTTACAGATGAACAATGACCCAAAACATACTGCGAAAGCAACCCAGGAGTTTTTTAATGGAATGAAGTGGATTTTTTTTTCAATGGACGAGTCAATCACCTGATCTCAACACGATCGAGCATGCATTTCACTTGCTGAAGACAAAAATAAGAAAAACCCACGAACAAACAACAACTGAAGACCGCTGCAGTAAAGGCCTGGCAAAGCATCACAAAGGAGGAAACCCAACGGTTGGTGATGTCCATGCGTTCCAGACTACAAGCAGTCATTACCTACAAAGGATTCTTGACCAAGTATCAAAAATGAAAATTTGATTTATGATTGTGTTAATTTGTCCAATTACATTTGAGCCCCTGAAATAAGGGAACTGCGTATGAAAATGGTTGCAATTCCTAAACGTTTCATAGAATATTTTTATTCAACCCTTTAATTAAAGCTGAAAGTCTGCACTTCAATTGCATCTTGTTTCATTTCGAATCTATTGTGGTGGCGTACAGAGACAATATTATGAAAACTGTGTCTGTGTCCAAATATTTCCGGACCATAACTGTTTCTCATGTATGTAAGTATTCAGACCATTTGCCATGTCCAATGTACTCCATTTGGTTATATTATTATAACACAACAAAATGTGGAGAAAGTGAAGGGGTCTGAATACTTTCAGAAACCACTGTTTATATACATATTGTGTTTATGTTTATGACCAATTATCTCATTTTACTGAATTACAAATGGTACATTGAAATGTTGTTCTGTTTGATGTTTTATTTTAAAATGCTACTTATTCAGAGAAGTAGCTAATAGCAACATCAGAGCTGCAAGGCCGCTCCATTCACTTATATGAAACGTGTGCGTTAATGTGATTTATAATAATCACAGGATAGAGACATGTACTGTCACAGTGTTTTATTACAGAAACTCATCAACACAGTTTAAAGAAAGTGAACTTCACAATCAGTTAGATAAATCATTAAATCATTTGAACCCACATAAAATGAAATTTTGACTCTTGATAATCTTATCGCCTATAAGTACACATTTTTCGAGCCAATCCCAAGTTGGGCTAGTTAGAACACCTAGACAAAATGCAAACCTAGAAAATAATATAATATTCAAATGCTTTCAACAAGAAACCTCTAACCTGAGAGCTTCTGTGGGCCTAGTAGTTGCAAGACCTAGTAGACTATTCTATTCAAACATCAGTTAAAATTGGGCAAATATAATGCTGGCATAATGGTAATTTTCAATCAAAAAACATCTAGCCTTATTTCTTTTGGCTAATTTCTAAAAGTGAATGTTAACCAAACCACTAAAAAGCTTAGAAATAGTTAACAAAAAAATATTTTTTATACAACAAAATTAAATATTATTTGAAACCTACTCATTGCACAACATCACAGGGCAGATTTCATAAGCAATATTAGGAAATATTGTATCTACAGCACAGTCTGTCTGTCTAACTAGCCATCTATAGACAACCACAAAGTAGGCCAACAGGACTGGAGGCTACTCAATCAACTTGTCCACTGTCCTTATTTCTGTTACCAGAAGGGGGAGCAGTCGGCAAGCTCACTACGAGAGAGGGAGATTAAGAGTAGAGTTAGGTAAAGCCTTGTGGATTCATGCATGAAAGAAAGAGGGAATGGGCATAGTAATGATTGGAGAGAGAGAGAGAGAGAGAGAGAGAGAGAGAGAGGAGGACAGAGAATGAGTTATATTGTGTTGAATACAGAACACTGGGTGTGACTAATAGATCATTCCCACATTGCTTCCAGGCTGCACTGGTCTTTAAACTCCTTCCCCTCCCTGATTGTCTCGACTCCCACTGGCCTTATCCCGCTGATTATTACCTCCATAACACTCAAATGACTTTTAGGAAGGAAAGCATTATCATTTTATGGATGTGCTTTATCCTGCTATTCCTTAATTCACTAGCACCGCTGCATGAATACAAGAAGAGAAAGAAGAGAAAAGGAGCAGGGTGGTTTTAGCAGCAGTCAGCACTGTGTATGTACAGTCTGCAGATACATTGCTTTGGTACGGCTGTTCTGGGTAGAAGGCCAGAAGGGTCACCTTTGGATGGGCTTGGTGAGGTCTGGAATAATCTGACATTTGTCTTCACCCTTGGTGGTCTTGTTCTGCTCTTCCTCATCCCTGGTCTACATTGATAGAACCACACATGCACACAAAAATTGTAAACGCAGGGATTTTAGGGAGTTTGTGGTCTGTTGTGTGTTTTCCTGTCCTTTATTAATTGTTCTTAACATGAAAAGGTTTTGGGATATGCCGGTCATATTAAGCTGTGCCCTGGCATGAGGTAGTGTGTGTTTTGGTGGTATGTAGTTTGACTCCAGCTGTTTTACGGCGGCCTACCGTCTCAGTCTGGGGACAGCTCACACTCCGGTGGGAGGAGCTGTACTGGGTGTCACACCAGAGAGGTGGTCCTGAGGTCTGGTGGGGCAGTGGAGATGCAAGCCTCTCGTCCTCGGAGGAGGGCTTCTCATCCCCCGAGGAGCTGTCAGGATGACTGGTGTCGCCACCACCTGTTAGAGAAAGGTGCCTCTAAAATATATTCTTGGATGTTTAGAAATTGGACATGTGTCCTGTGATGTTTAAAATATTTATGAGAATGTCCGTTGTGAGGGCCTGGCTGTTTAGGTCTGTACATAGAACTGGCCTTGGTATGGGTTTCACTCACTGGTTGAGTAGAACAGGGCCACTTCTTTCCACTTGTTATCTGCAGCCACCTCCAGTCTCTGCTCCAGCAGATGCGCGTAGTCCAGCAGATCCTGTGGGTGTGTGGAGAGACACCGTGACAGAGCAGAGGTCCAAACATGCACACTCAAACCAAATCCTTAGTTCAGGTCAGTGATGCCGGACAACACAACAGTTAAATAAGCCAACATTTAGAGGCACCATCCGGTATAAAGCACACGTGGCCTGATCCTTGCCTGTCTCTCCAGCTTCAGCTGCTCTCGCTCCTTCTCGTTCTTTCGCAGGCTGGCCTTCGCCTCCTGCAGCTCCCTGCGGGCATCGCTCAGCAGCACCTGCAGGGGGCGCCGGTGTGTTAATAGGTGGTCGTTGGGCTGCTTGCAGCCTGGTGTGACTCACTGCGACAAGCAGTGCTTGATGGACGGGTGTTGATGCCAGACAGCCTCCGTATCTATTTGTGTCTGTTTGTTTGTGTATGTGTGCTGTGGATGTAGCAAGAGATGTGTTTTTTTTTTTTTTGAGGTTCAGCGCAGCGTTTCTTTCCTGGAAACAGTTTTGGAAATCGGATCTGAATGTCCTATGGGGACACAGATAAGTGGGTGGGGGGCAGTTATATTTAGTGTATGTTTTGCTGTACCCATAGTGGTGTATAGACTATCTATGTGTGTGTTTGTGTTCATTGAAATATATACTATCTCCTGCAATACCCTGTATTTACCCTGCTGCAATCCTTCTCTTTTCCAAGCTCCACTTCTAGTTTTTCTCTCTCCATCCTCTCCTCTTGGAGCCACTCCTCCTTCCGCTGCAACTCACGGCTCAACTTCTGCACCTTCTCTTTATCAAGCTATACCAAAAACAGTTGGATAGGACACATGACATGGGGCTGATCAGTACAGAAATGACTGGCTGTATGCTGACTAAAACAGTTGGTCCACATACAGGACACTAAGTACTATTGCTTCATAGTTGTGCTGCGTGTTCAAGATTGTCCCATAACTCAAGACCTGTGACACAGAGATGAGTTAAAGCCTTATTACGCCATCATCGTCAATGGAGTAGGAAACCTCAGAAGTAGGATGGACCAAGGGCGCCGGGCTCAGAAAGGGAACCAGGTTTATGTTTTAGATTGATCTAAATGACCTCGCCTCCAGTCAAAAAACAGATGCCTGGGACGGCAGAACTCAGCAAACCACTCAACTCCTGCCCATATATTATCTCTGTGCTCTGCTGCACTCATTCTGTTATACCCGAGGACACCCCCAGCTCTGCCTTCTGCTCAGCATGTTTCTGTCAGAGGTAATGTTGTGTGCTGTAGCATTGCGTCACTGCATTAACCTCTGCGGCCTGTTTGAATGCTTCCCTTTCCTGGGCCCAGCGAGCCCGTCCCTCCCTCAAGGCCAGGTCGGCCTCAGACTGCTGCAGTGTGAGCTGGGCCGCCTGGAGCCTGGCCTGGTGCAGTTCAGCATGGCTGTGGCTCTGCTGGGCGCCCATCTCACTCAGCTCCTGTCTCAGACCCTCGGCCTTGCGCTCGCTGGCTTCCAGACGCTTCTGCGTCGCCCTCAGTTCAGTCAGCACGGCCCCGTTCTCCATCTGTGGGGTTGAGGGGGAAAAAGATGTTCTGTCCGGATAGAACTAAAGTGAGGGTTCAGTAAAGGTTTGCTGCCTCAGTGCCTGGATGACTTGCCATCCACTGAAGGAACAATTAATTCCTCTGTCAGAGAACTCTGTAGGAGAATGTCTGTTGAGCTGAAGCGCACGTTGGTCATACAGCATAATATTGATCCAAACCACATAAGCCGGTCCACATCAGAATGGCTGAAAATTGGTGCAGTGATTATATTGTAAATCACGTGGTCAATGTCTAAACTTAAATGTGTCAGTACCTGAGATCAGCAGTTCATGCTCAAAAACCCACACTGCTCCTTAGTTGAATCTGTTCTGAATTGAAGAGTGGGCCAAAATTCTTCCACAGTGATGTGATTTACAACTATGGGAAATGTGTGGCTGCAGGCGTTGCAGCTAAAGATGGAAAAACCAGATACTGATTTTCAAAGGCAATTTAGTTTTGTACAACATTGAATGTTGCATACATTTCTTCATTTGATAAATGAAATTAATATACTAATGATGCCATATTTGTTTACATAGGTTCCCTTTAACTAAGATTAGTCTTCTGTTGAAGTTCTGATTACATTCAATGAGAATATTTTTCACAGAACTTTATCATTGCATGGAAGGGACACAACAAACTATTGTTTACCTGCAGATTATTTCTTTCATTTTCTTCATCCCTCAGTTGAGTGGACATCTTTTTCACTCTCTCCTTCATCCTGTTGGTCAAACAAAACAAGTTGGATGACCCCAAAGGTAAAAAATAGTTACAGTTACAGGCATTTACATTTACAAACGCGTATCTACCTTTCAAGTTCAGCTTCTGTCTCCTTCCATCTGTTAGTTAGAGCTATGATGTCATCTTCAAGCTCTCTGATTCGCTGTTGGCTCTCAGCTTTCTCATCCAATAGACTGGACAAGGTTTCTTGAGAAAATTGCATATCCTTCCAGCGTTGGGGGAGAGAGGGAGAACCATGAGAGTGTTTATGATTGTATAAGCAAGCTACATATAGGTTTTAAAGTAGGGGTGGACAATCTAGGTCCATTAATTTGCGAC
Source organism: Esox masquinongy (assembly GCA_016801175.1). Lineage (NCBI taxonomy): Eukaryota > Metazoa > Chordata > Actinopteri > Esociformes > Esocidae > Esox > Esox masquinongy. The sequence continues at coordinate 5,412 of JACXGI010019938.1, read as the reverse complement.
ATGTACAACCATGTTTTCAAAAAAGTTGGGATGCTGTGTAAAATGCAAATAAAAACAGAATGCAATGATATCCAAATCATTTATCCCTAAATTTAATTGAAAATAGTACAAAGACGACAAATCAAATGTTGTAACTGAGAAATGTTATTGTTTTTGTAAAAATACATGCCCATTTTAAATTTGATGCCAGCAACAAGTTTCAAAAAAGTTGGGACAAGGGCATGTTTACCACTGTGTTGCATCACTTTTAACAATACTCTGTAAGCGTTTGGGAACTAAGGAGGTCAATTGCTGTAATTTTGAAAGTGAAATGTATTCCCATTCTTGCTTGATATAGGATTTCAGCTGCTCATAATTTCGGGGTCTCCTTTCTCGTATTTTTCGTTTCATTATTGGGCAAATGTTTTCAATGGATGACAGGTCTGGATTGCAGGCAGGTCAGTTTAGCACCAGGACTCTTACTACGGGGCCATGCTGTTGTAATACATACAGAATGCGGTTTGGCATTGTCCTGCTGAAATAAGCAAGGCCTTCCCTGAAAAAGACGCTGTCTGGATGGCAACACATGTTGCTCCAAAACCTGTATATATTGTTCAGCATTAATGGTGCCTTTACATTTGTGCAAGTCACCCATGCTATGTGCACTAATGCACCCCCATACCATCATAGATGCTGGCCTTTGAACTGTGCGCTGACCAGAAGCTGGATGGTCCATCTCCTTTTTTAGTCCGGAGGACGCATCATCCACGATTCCAAAAAAGAATATCCGATTTTGATTTACCAGTATACACACCCTGCTATACCTTATTTACCAGTATACACACCTTGCTATACCTTATTTACCAATATACACACCCTGCTATACCTTATTTACCAGTAGACAACCTGCTATACCTTATTTACCAATATACACACCCTGCTATACCTTATTTACCAGTAGACAACCTGCTATACCTTATTTACCAGTAGGCAACCTGCTATACCTTATTTACCAGTAGACAACCTGCTATACCTTATTTACCAGTAGGCAACCTGCTATACCTTATTTACCAGTAGGCAACCTGCTATACCTTATTTACCAGTAGACAACCTGCTATACCTTATTTACCAGTAGACAACCTGCTATACTCTATATATTATATCGTATGTACCTTTTGTTTCCCATCCATCTCCTCCATCCGCTCGCTGAACCGTCTCAGATGGTCCCTCAACTCAGTGATCTCCTCCTTCATCTCTTCTCTCTCTCGCTCCCACTCTTCTTTTGTTCTCTTGCTCTTTTCTTCCTCTCTCTCCTTCTCCCTCTCTGCCTCCTCCCGGGCCTTTTTTAACACTGCCTGGTCCCTCAGGCATTCCTCCAGCTGGGTCTGTTCACAACGGAGAAAAAGACAGTGATGTTAGCGGATGATCAAAGCAGTGAACGTTAAGCCGCTTAACTTCTTTGGAGGAACCTCAAGGAGCAGGAGTAGATTGCCATCACTTGTGCATTTATTTTGCCCACTAACTGAATGAGTGAAACTGGGTGGTCGTCCATCCGTCCCCACCTGCAGGAGCTGAGCTCTTGGCACCACCAGCATCAGATCGTCCCCATCCCCCTCCTCGTCCCCCTCCTCCTGCTCCTTCTCCTCGGTCAGCGTCTCCAGCTCGTCCAGAGGTTTGGAAATGCAGAAGGTAAAATGACGACTGCGAGCGCACACCTGGCCTTTATGGTCCACATATAAAAACTGGTACTCCACATCGCTGGGTCGGGGCAGGTAGGAGGCTGTGGAGAGAGAGGACGCATGGAGTTGTGGAATTTCCATACAATATGGAGGGATTTGACAATAAATGTTAGAAACATTTACGGAAAAACGAATGAGGGGACAGACAGTGCAATCCACTGTACAATTATTCATGTACAGTTGGGTTTACATAGGGAGTGCTAAGGCAGGCCAATACTTATTGCTCTTTTGACCAATAACATCAGTTCTTTTCACCAATTAACCAATTAAGTGTTTCAAACTGGGGGGGTCTGAGGATACAATAAAAGCATCAGAAGACTGATTCCCTTCATTTCCTGCCCTGACAAACCTTGCTTTAAAATATGCTTCTCAACATGATAGATACATTCTTACCTTGGAAATGTACACAGCAGTTAGCATTAGTTCCTTCACTGTACCCCTCAGGAGTGACTGCCCAGGCAAAGGTTGTGTACTCTTTCACTGATGACCAGCCAGCCTGAATGAATGGGACATCAGCACTTCAAATCTTTATACTGTTCACATCAACTGTAGGCTATAGTTGTTTTTCTGAAAGTTTTCTATTGTTTTAAATCAAAACCAATACAAAACACTTAATAATAAAATTAAGTGTAGAAGGGAGTAATTCCAATAGGTTACTAATGCTGTTTACGTTGCTTAGTGTAAAATGGGCCAATTTATAAAATTTATATTTTTCACCTTTTTATAGACATTTTAAACTGGAAATGTGTGTGATTACTGTATGTGGAGTGTACTGTAGTTGCCAGTAGAACAGTAGGTTATGAATGATACACCTTGAATAGGCCTATCCAGTCCTTGTTGGTCCAGTGATGATCAGCTCTAAGGCTGAAGTGGCAGTCCACTCTACTTTGCGGGAAATACATCTGTCCAACATTCCGAAATTCCACCTTGGATTGCGTTTCCATGGCAAAAAAATCCCCTGTAGGCAGGCTACTAAACATGAAGTGGAAATGTCAAATGTGTTTCAGTTCAGTGAAAAACAGATGATGAAAAACAACAGCAGGGCAAGTTTAGGTAGGTGAAAGGTTAACTGTAATGGACAGGCATTTGGTTTATAGTATTCCATAGCATGCTTGTGTCAAACCTATATTACAGTTTTACTTGAGAGACTCTATTCATATTGTAAAAAGGTTAAGCCAACCTACCTAAATACTGTCTGTGACTCACCGTCTGTAAGAATGATACATTCTTGTGAACTAAAAAAACTAATAAATTAGTTCACAAGTATACAGTGGGAGTAAATCATTGCAATTATTGTTGTTGTTGTTATTATTAGCTAACTCACTAGGTGTCCCTAAGAGGCTGACAACAGTGTGTCAGCTGGTGTGTTTTGTCTCCAATTGAAACCCAACAGGCATCCACCTTATATTCTGCGGTGTCATGGATTGATATCCAGGGTCCAACGCTATTTTTGGTTACATTCGGCTGAACGGTAAAACGTCATCAAGTGTAGTAGGTGGAGGGAACCGATATTAGATTTCCAAGTGTTGTGAAAGTGTTCACTATCCATGCCAGAATCCTTTCTGAGAATGTTTAAACAGGCAGTACTGCATGCGCAGAAAGTGAGAGGATTGACTGTTATAGTGAGCAAACATATAAACACAACATGTCAATGTGGCAATGTTGGTCCTGTGTTTCGTGGTCTGAAATGAAATGTTCCTGATATTTCCCATACACTCAAAAAGCTTATTGATCTCAGATTTTATGCACATTAGTTGCTGCATTTTTGTTCAGGGCATAAATATAGACACTTCTTTTATTTGGACATTGTTTTGTTGTTGTCTGATCACTGAAAGTAAATACTAAAAGTATGTTTGTTTGCAATGTTACCCAAGCTTATTGTTTTATATATTGTATTATGTAAGTAATTCACGTTTGTTTAAGTAAAATGCCAATTAAACCAAGGGATTAAAAACAAATGTACTAAGATAATATACCTAAAGGATAAGGTATAAGGTATTATGACATGCAGTAATATTCTATAATAATTTGCATTCATTATATGCTCCAACTTGGGCCGAACTGTCCAAAGTCACAAGATTATCCTTCAGTTAATATTATTCTCATGTTAACAACAGGCCTCCACTAGACTGGAGCAATGTTGCAAAGCAGTAGTATCTCTAAATTTAAGAGTATGAGTTGGTAAGCACATTTTACTTGGAGCCTAGTTGATTTTAAAAACATGTGTAAGTCATTCAACATTTTCTTCATTTTGGAAGAAATTAAAACACTGCAAAATTAATTCACATACATTTTTATGTAATTGTTTTGAAATACTTACCCAAAGTTAGTGTGCAAATTCCTTCCAACGTCTTCAATGCGGCTTACTTATCAGAGTGCTAGGTTACTATCAGGTAGATGATATTGAAATGAAGGGAAGTGTGCTCTGTTGTCAGCTAGTAATTTGCTACTATCACAAACAACATGGGTGGACAATTTGTAAACATTTGTCTCTCATATGGTAAATGCAGTTCTTGAGGGAACAGCACATCCTGAAATAAATAAATAACTATTGCTCTTGAACTACAATTCCCATGTTTGAAACTGTAGTAGAGAAGTACAGCCCTCTTGCTTGATGCAGCTGTTGCATAGAGAAGGTTTGAGGCCCACGTTAACCATGGGCAGTTTTACCATGGACATTGCTATTTAAATATATTCAAATTGGTGGGACTTTCAGCTTTTTCCTCACCAAAAAGGCATTTAGAGTCATGTTAAATTAGGTAATCAGGAAGAATGAACTTGAATGGCATAACCAATTGACTACATGGATTCCTCCAGTAGTCATAGTCATGCCCTCTCAGATTCCATAATAAAAGAAAGCATTCTCGAGCCTTCTCTATGGACTGTTGAGAGGAGTTGCTGAATCACATCACAACATGAGGTTGGGACATTTGTTTTCTAAGCCTGCATGTTTGGAGGGGTCAGCTTGCAAATGTTATTCCCTAAGATATGTGTATTTCATTGAGTGTGATTTTCTATGGTAAGTGATTCGTGTGAGTTTTGTTGAACAATGTGAGGATATTGAATTTTAAATTAATGAATGTCACTGCTGAGTCCTCTGAAAGTCCAGCTCAAAACACTAGATGGCAGTGTATCTCAATCCAATCTATTATTAAAGGGGAATAACCACAAATATGTAAGATTAGGACAAGTTCATAAATCACTTGTAGTAACTGTTGGACTGTCTCTCTATGCACTCACCTCTCTCACTCAGGGAGACATTCAACAATTACTTCACGAAGTTAGACAAAACTTTAGGTATTCATCCTTATTCCCTTTTTAATCAACATAGAACTATCTTTGTGGGAGCAGTGAGTCAACCTGCAGGACATTGTTATTGTCATAGCACAGTGTAGGACCCAAATCCTAGAAATTGGATTGTTGATGTTGAAGTACAGTTATTATCCCTCACAGGTTATTACATTGCTAGTTTTAGACAGATTGAACTAAAATGGATGAACCCTTTCAAATACAGTACAGTACATGACTTCACAGCAGCAATGTCAGGATCCACCTGGTGTAAAAATAAAAGAGGGAGAGGAAGGGGGGAGAGAGGGAGAGGAAGGGAGAGAGAGGGAGAGGAAGGGGGGAGAGAGGGAGAGGAAGGGGGGAGAGAGGGAGAGGAAGGGGGGAGAGAGGGAGAGGAAGGGGGGAG
>JACXGI010019937.1:0-11594 GCA_016801175.1 Esox masquinongy | reverse complement strand
CCAAAGCACACATCCAAATCCACAAAAGCATGGCTTCACCAGAAGAAGATTAACGTTTTGGAATGGCCCAGCCAGAGCCCAGACCTGAATCCAATTGAACATCTGTGGGGTGATCTGAAGAGGGCTGTGCACAGGAGATATCCTCGCAATCTGACAGATTTGGAGCGCTTTTGCAAAGAAGAGTGGGCAAATATTGCCATGTCAAGATGTCCCATGCTAATAGACTCCTACCCAAAAAGACTGAGTGCTGTAATAAAATCAAAAGGTGCTTCAACAAAGTATTAGTTTAAGGGTGTGGACACTTATGCAACCAGGTTATTTTGAGTTTTTTATTTTTTATTTTTCCCCCTCAAAGACTTTAGTTTGTTTTTCAATTGAATTGTTCACGTTATAGGTCACATTAAAGGTGGAAAAAATTCTGATATGATTTATCTTTGTCTCATTCTTTTACATCACAAGAACCTGGCATTCAACAGGGGTGTGTAGACTTTTTATATCCACTGTATGTTAGTTAGTTGTGTGTGCTAAGATTAGGTAAGTTACAATACAGTATAGTTAATATAATTTCAAAAAACATTCTGGGAAGTCACTCATTTAAAATTCAGCGAATAGGGTGTTATTTGTGACCCATCCTTTTTGTTGTATTTTTTTTCAGCACATCTCCAGCAGAAGACACAAGGACAGAGTGGCAGGGAAACCCATGAAGCCCAAATACAGCCCTTACAACAAACAGCAGCGCAGTTCCACAGCCATGGCCGTATGTATCGTCTATGTTTTCATTGAAGCCTTCCTGGAGCACTTGCTTAGGCTTCAAGGAATAATAGTTAATACATTGCCTGGCAGTTACTCTAATCAGTGTTTAAAAATACTGATGCATCAATTGATCTAAAACAGGCCTTTATTCTCATGGAAAATAAGGGCTTGTTATTTTTGAAGCAATTTAATGAGAATTACTGTTTTATCAGTTATATTACTTTCTTATGAACCCTTGTTTTTTCCTTTCTTCCAGGCCAAACTGGCTCTTCAGAAGGACCTGGTGAAGCCTATCTCCCCTGCTGCTTTCCTCTCAAACCCCTTCTGTCCCACAACCGTCGCCTCCATCTCCCTGCACCCGCGGCCCAACACCTCCATTTTTCAGACTGCTGGCTTGCCGGGCTCTATGGGCTCCATCCCCTCCTTCCTCCGGGCTGCTCCAGGCCCCATCAGGCCCAACTCCAGCTCCATCCTCTTTGCCCCATATTGATTCATTGGTCATAACACAGTGGACAGAGGATGGGAGAAAATGGACACCGGAAAGTAACGGAGTGAAGCTCGGGGGGGTTGGAGGGGGTAGTACTGATCTGTAAGTTAGTCCAGTAACAAATAATGGTCTTGTCCCCCATTGCGAAATGTTTCACTCCTCAGTGAATCGGCAAAGGGGGAGACAGAGGCAGCACAGAGGGAAACTGACATGATCACAGAAACATGGGACCTCTAACTGCGTGGAGCAGTAAGTGCACTGCCTATTGGATGATGTCCTGCTGCAGACAGTACCTCCCCAGCGCACTCAACTGAGATGACTACTGCACTGCCAAGCTTGAATAAACAAGAGTGTATTTATTTGATTGAACTTGTTTACCTTTGCCTGTCTGTCTGTGTTTCCCTGAGACATGGAGTGCAGAGGTACGGTACAGTGGGCCCTGTTAGACTACTGTGGGTCTACGTATTGGATTCTTGTGGAATATTAACAAGCATCAAACAGCTTCCTGAATGACTTGAATTAGCATAGTCTTCCTGTGTGATTAAATGAATGGACAGTTCCGGCTAAATGTGTATGACCATAATGCACACTGCAATTTTTCAGTTGTCGCTTGATGTCATGAGTCAGGGACTGAACGTCAACACGTTTTTGCCTCTGTTCTCTCTGTGCTGTGTTAATCAAATTGCTGAATTCCACAACTCATGTCATCATCAAATATTCTGGATTTTTGCTTCACATTTGAGACTGCAATTTACAGTAGATAGGCATAGTAATAAATTGCTTAGTATTAGTATTCCCATTATCTCCACTCTCTTGGTTTCTTAGTAAGGGACACATTTTTAGATCTCAAGTCCAGATTTGACCCTTATAATCTTACAGTACATTGTTTCTGCAGTATATTGTGTAATCATGAGTCATTATTTTCTTAGTGAAAATGCAGAATATATTTGTTTTAATCATTTTGATCTAGGTTTGGGATCATTTCCATTTCAAATCAGTGAATTTAAGTAAAAATCCATTCATTTCAGTTCTCTTTCTGAATTTACAATCATGAAATAGTTTTGACCCAAAACCTGTTTGTATCACCCTGTTGGGTAACCATGAGCCTTTCATTTATATCTTCATGTAATACCGTTCATTTGAAATGACAACAATTTGTTGTGGCTTTCTGATGCAATAATGTACAGTGTTGAATTTGTAAATCCTCCATAATGTATATTTTATTGTTTACCTTCCATGTTGCTATACTCATTGTTTGTTACAGAGGGACCGAATGACAGAGGTATTTTTAAAGTAAAAAAAGAAACAATCCATACATAGAATTACTTTTTAAAGATGATAGGATCTTTTTAATGGAATACATTTAGTACATAAATACAGTACTTGTACCAAAGTCTTAGGCACCTTAAAGACAAACTAAGGCCATTTATTTGGATAGTAAGTGTTTATATGAAAAAAAAATGTATTTATACAGTTAAGCCCAAAAGTATTCATACCCATGCCAAATTTTGAGCCATAATGAATTTTTATTTGACCAATAGGTTTCTTCTGGCTGAAAATTACATAAAATAGTGACAAAACACGGTAAGACACTGTGCTGGGGATACAAATGAATAACATAACTATTACTGTTTTTTCACATTTTTATGAAAAATGCCATGTTCAACATTATTCCTACCCCTTGAAATTGTTGCTAATTTTTTGAGAAAATGCAAGTTTCTATACCATTTAAAATGGTCTTGTAATTTCACCATGAGAGAGCATTCTAATCACCTATAAATTGAAAACAGCTGAACAGCAGTAGTTCTCTAGTCAGTTACTAGTCAACTGCAAGTCATGGCTAAAAACAGAAATAGTTACGTTATTCATTTGTATCTCCAGCACAATGTCTTACCATGTTTTGTCACTTGTTTATGTAATTTCCAGCCAGAAGAAACCTATTGGTCAAATAAAAATTCACTATGGCTCAAAATTTGGCATGGGTATGAATACTTTTGGGCTTAACTCTATATACATATATATATATATATATTTATGTTTTATTAATACACTAACCACCCAAATAAATGGCCTTAGTTCGTCTTTCAGGTGTCTAAGACTTTTGCACAGTATTGTGTATTTATATATATATATATATTTAGTAACAGTCAAAAGTGTGGACACTGTCTAAACTTTTTGACTGGTACTGTATATTCATAGAAGGCTACATTGTCTTACATCAGATAAAGCCACAGTAAGTGTAGTGAGGGGTAAAAACAGTTTTCCAACCCTTTTTATTTTGCCTGAAATTTTACCCGCCTATTTTTTTATTTTGCATGACAGTTTATCCACTTAAAAAACGGCATTGAAAATATAAGGAACATTACTTTTTTTGACGACCGGCCATCCCACACATTTCTTTTTACAACTACACCACTGTCAACTGCTGTGGAAACAATTTAATGTAAGTAATGGTGCCATCTGATATTAGACGATGAAGGAGGCTGTACATTGACATTAAATGTACAATTTCATCAAATTTCATTTCAAATGAAGTCATATACTGTATTTGGATGATTTGCTCCACTCCCATTTTAATAAATAAAATACTTTCTTTTTCACTTTAAATTATTTACTGAATATAGGTTATAAAGGTGAACCAATAAAAGGCATGTTGAAATTAAAGTGATAGTGATATCCTATTGTCCTTTGCTCTGTTGGACATGTACAGTATTTATTTTCAGATTATTTTATATGATGCGATTGAGGCATACAGTTTTATTTGAGATATGTGGTTGTTTTATCATTTTTTGTTTGTTTGTTAAAAGTTTTATTAAATACCTAAACTGGTTACTCATATTGAGTTCTTTATTTATAATTTACAATACTTATAACGTAATTAGTCTGATTACAGAAGAATGATTACTCATAAAAGGTTTATACACAGTTTACATGATAAAAATGTAGAATCCTTCAAAATTAAGATATATATCCTATTCATACATTTTTAAGAATGACATTAAATACATATTGATTTTCAACACATTGAATTATCTGATCTGGAACAGATTGTGTACTATGCCAGCAGCAGCATATGTCTAGCTACAGTAAATTTGTCTACTGTAGATGTGATTTGACTCTGGCAATAGATAACACTATCTTCTATATTTTGTTTTGTTAATATTATTGCATAAAGTATACCTGATATTATTAGTAGTCTTTTTTATTTAAAATGTAGGCCTAATTGTTACACCATTCACCAAAATCAAAGGTGAATTTTTACTGTATTGGGAGATTTTACACTGTTGCATATTTCTTTGTATTTTATCCGTCATAGTGAAATTATACTGATTGTAAAAGTTATATGTTTAGTCTGTAAAGACAGTTGATGCTTCATCTTTGAAATTGAATATACCTCTCCCCACTTTCTATTTTCACCAATGTCATGTCTGTATGAGACGACAGTTCTGGTATGTTTACTTAAGTTAATTTAGGTCTACTATTGACAGCTGCAACATGACACTGATGAATAAGCCTGGTGTTATGACAAGCTCTTAGCTTACACTGGCTCTCAAAAGTATTTACCCCCTTGGAACTTTTTCAGATTTTGTGTTACAAAAATGGGTTGAATTAGTCGTTTTTGCCACTGATCAACAAAAAATGACGTTTATGTCAAAATTAAAAATTAAATCTACAAATTGTTGTAAATGAATTACAAATACAAAACAGAAAATAATTAAGTATTCACCCCTTTAATCAATATTTGGTAGAGGCAACTTTGGGACTATTTGGATAGGTCTCTACCAATTTTTGCCCATTCTTTGTAAAGTTTCTCAATTTCTGTCAAGTTGCTTGGGAACATTTGGTGAACAGCAATTTTCAACTCTTTCCACATATTCTAAATTGACTTGAGGTCCAGTCTTTGACCACCACTCCAGGACATTGACATTTTCGTTTTTTTGCCACTCTGGCTTTGGTTTGTGGTAATTGTCCTCCTCCTAGATCTTCCAAGTCCCAGGTCTCTTGCAGGCTTCATCAGGTTTTCTACAAGGATTTCACTGTATTTTACTGCAACTGTTTTGCCCGCAATTTTCAACAGTTTTCCAGGCCCTTACACAGAGAAGCATCCCTATAGTGTGATGCTGCCTCCACCATGCTTCACGATAGGGATTTTTCTCAGAATGATGTGTTAGGCTGCCAGCTATCATAGCATTTGCTGTTGATGCCAAAATGGTCTGTATTGGTTTGATCAGACGTAATGGCATAATGCCTCAGAAAGATAATGCAGCAGAGACCTGCAGATCTTGTGAAGACATGGACATAAGAATTTCCATCTACCAAATGAATACTGTAGTTTTCTTCACATACACTTGAAATGTCCCTAGGTAGATTGGACAGAGATCCATTTAACTGTACTTGAGACATGTACAGGTACTGTATAACCAGATGCAAAGAGTCATCTCGCAATGTTTGCTTTACACTGCATATTTAGTTACTTCTTACTCCAGTGATAGTCAACATTTTACATTTGCAGTCATTTAGCAGACACGCTTATTGAGAGAGACTGAAAATAGCGTTTACTTTTTTAGATTTTTTTTACTTGCCACTGGAAATTGAACCCACAACTGGTATTGCAAATATTCCCTTGCCCAGTCTTCACGTTAAAAGGAAAACCAGCCTATATCCTCTGAAAACCTACTGCTGGGAAATGTATTTTGTTAACTGATACAGTTACACAAATATTTTATGCCAACGGTGCATCTACCAAGTAGGTATTAGTAATATTAGTTGTGCCACTGCCTCTTCTGAGATAGCTAAGTACCTCCAAATCCTTTTCTCTGTCTGATCTTAAAGCCAACACACTCACTCAAAGTTTAACATTGAGACTCTGAGACGATGGCAGCCTAGCTAAACATACAGCTCAAACAACTTAATCTTTCTGTATATTCCATCTGGTTGGTCGTCATGGAGTACAAGACTACATAATTACAGAACATATACATACATCCACCAAATCAATGCGGACTATCCCAGAAACAATATTTGCAGTGAATATACCCCATAAAAACTAAGTACATTTTAAAGAAATATTACGATTGGGCTTTTTCTGTCATCATACCTCTGAAAGCAATGGTACTTTCTAAGAACTTGTATTTCTGCCAAATGTATTCCAAATTCAGCGAGTCACTATTAGATGTAGTATTTAAAGCACTTACACATTGTTTGTAAGGTCAGCAACTTCAGGTCAGAATTCTAGTCAGCATGTTGATTTATATAAAGTTGAGATTAAAACTCTACACTTCAAATCAAGGTATTTATTGAAATGGTATTTTTCTATCCAGATATGTAGACCCATGATATCTACTGTAAAAACCACACTATACACCAGTAACAAATCTCCATGCCTGCTATGAATCACATGAATACCTACAGTACATGTGAGCAGGGAGTATTTTCCTCACTGCTTTCAATAGTCAGGCAGAGACATCTAGTGGTTCTTCAGAGAATAAACATATCAATCAATAATACCTACAGCAGTAAAAATACACATGGTACCAAACATTTACCATGTAATTTATTTCATACATTTTTCAAAACAGATTTTGTTGAGAACTTACTTATGCAGACTTTTGAAAGCATACATTTTCAGCATATATAACAGACTCATCTCAGTGTTTCCTATCAGTAATCAGTTGCAACTAAATGAAAAAATAATTAACAATTATAATAGTAATTATCAATACAGTACCAGTCAATAGTTTGGACACACCTACTCATTCAAGGGTATTTCCTTCGTTTTACTATTTTCCACATTGTAGAATAATAGTGAAGACTTCAAAACTATCAAATAACACATATGTACACACATATGCAACCAAAAAAGTGCTAAACAGATATAAATATATTTCACATTGTATATTCTTGAAAGTAGGCACTATTTCCTTGATGACGGCTTTGCACAATCTTTGTATTCTCTTAACCAGCTTCAATTAACAGGTGTAGCCTTGTTAAAAGTTCATTTGTGGAATATCTTTCCAGCAATTGTGTTGTGACGAGTTAGTGTTGGTATACAGAAGAACATCATTATGTCTGTACTGTAGAAGTCCATATTATTGGCACTCATGAAGGCCACCCCTGGAAAGGAAGACGCAGCATTACCTCTGATGGAAAGGATAAGTTCATTAAAGTTATCAACCTCACAAATCGACACTTAACCGCAATTCAGATTGCAGTTCAAATAAATGCTTCACAGAGTTCAAGTAACAAACACATCTAAACATTAACTGTTCAGATGAGACTGCGTGAATCAGGCCTTCATGGTTAAATTGCTGCAAAGAAACCACTACTGAAGGACACCAAAAAGAAGCAGAGACTTGCTTGGGCCAAGCCACACAAGAAGTGGACATTATGTGGAAATATGTCCTTTGGTCTTCTGAATCCAAATTTGAGATTTTTGGATCCAACCACCGGATCTTTGTGAGAAGGAGAGTGGGTGAACGGATGATCTTCGTATGTGTGATCGCCCCCATGAATCATGGAAGTGGAGATGTGATAATGGTGCTGGTTTGCTGGTGACACAATCGGTTATTTATTTAGAATTCAAGGCACACTCAACCAGCATGGCTACCACAGCATTCTGCAGTGATACGTGATCCCAATCAGAGATACGCCATCTGGTTTGCTCTTAGTGAGACTATGGTTTGTTTTTCAGGACAATGACCTAAAACACACCTGCAGGCTGTGTAAGGGCCATTTGACCAAGAACGACAGTGATGGAGTGCTGCATCAGATGAACTGGCCTCCACAATCACCCGACCTCAAACCAATTGAGATGGTTTGGGATGAGTTGGACCTCAGAGGGAAAGAAAAGCAGCCAACAAGTGCTCAGCATATGTGGGAACTCCTTTAAGACCACTGGAAAAGCATTCCAGGTGACAACCTCATGATGCTGGTTGAGATAATGCAAAGAGTGTGCAAAGTTGTCATCTAGGCAATGGGTGGCTGCTTTGAAGAATCGAAAATATAAATGTATTTCAATTCGCTAAACACTTTTTTGGTTACTACATTACTCCATATATGATATTTCATAGATTTTATGTCTTCACTATTATTCTACAATGTGGAAAATAGTAAAAAAAAAAAAGAAATACCCTTGAACAAGTAGGTGAGTCCAAACTTTTGACTAGTACTGCATGTGTTACAAATGCATGATTTACAACGTTTAAACCATTTTTACACTCCTATGTGTATTGTTTATTTCCTTGATAAACCATTTGAGGATAGTGTTAGCCCAGTAGTTCTCAAAACTTTAAGGGCTGGTGATAGCTTGTGATAGCAAAGTTATCAGAGACCCTCTAACTGGCATCTAGAACTGACTAGTTGCGTATGACAATGTACCAAGTCCTACTAGGAAGAACATTTTTAAATCCCCTTTTCTTAGCTAAATAGATTTAGTCGTTTTCGAAATCATTTCCTAATTCTACACATTTTGTCTATCCATTTTAAGATGCAACAACAAATATATTTTGTTTTGCATCTTAGAGCAAATATCATACAATTCTATACATTTTGCCATGAGGCAGAAAGAAACCAATGTAGTTTCACTTCTTTCTACTTCATTTTAGATGTTCCTCAGCCTGAAAGGAGTTAATTTGCCAAGACAAATTGTTATCTATGATTGAGTTTTCTTTTAAATCAGTTTGAAGATAAAAATGTATGCTTAAAAAAAATGAACCATGATAACCTTGTATTTCACTAAACCTACTGTATTCTAATGATTGTTTGTTAATCTGTTACTGTTTTTAAAACATTATAATCTTTATAAGCAAGTAAATAAATAATCGAAGACGTTTCTAAAATAACTAATTTCACTGCGATCTTATTTTTCATGCAATAACGTGTTTACTCTAAGCGTCAGTTTACATAACACCTTGCTTTAGTCATTTGTTACAATTTTATTTATGTTTCCATGTTTCTCATTTTATTTAAATGGAAAACGGCAAATGTTATCCACTCCTACCGGAAAAAGGAGTTGGGGAACAACATGCTTTAAAGGTTTGGGAGTGGCCTCTGTAGTAATAGTCCAGCCCCCTTAAAACAAATCATCTTTCAATAGCTATTCCGTATCGATATGGCTGAGTAACTTTTGAGGGTAAATCTTTTTTCTAACGGTTTCGTGGTTTTAACAATGTTACAGATGTGATCGCTAAAGAAATTTGGTGGAACTGTTTCGCAAACTGGAATGTTTCAATAGAAACAGCTGCATGCTGCTGCTCCTACAGAATATATTGATTTAACATCGTATAATGGCAGACAATTCGTCCTGTTTCGTCTGAGGTAAGAAGGAAATCGTCTCTCCGTTCGCTACAATGTATTTTTTTCAATGATTATAATGTAAAAAATGATCAAAGCGGAATTCAATTTCAGAAATATAGGTCATTGTGTCTGCATAGCCCACTCTTTGCTACAGTATAGCATTTCTTCCATTGGTGGATTAGCCACTCGTTAGGAAAAACCTCGTGCTACTGTTACAGCGATACAAACGCCTCTTTTTTATTTAGTGCGCGTGAGCAAATGGGTATCTAATAATTTTTATAAATTACAAAGGGTTCTCATAATTTTTATATTTTTTAAAAGAGCTCGAGTGATAAGGCCATGGAGGTGGGTCCTTCGTTATAATGGTTTACGTCTAACGGTGTGCCTGGCTGTAAAACCATTCTACACATATTTTCCCAAAATAAGGATAAATGGCTTTCAATCATATGGAAACATATGTATCAGAATTTAACCTAAATTGTACGAAATGTATGTTTACTGCTCTCAAACGTGCTTAAATTTTGCCTGCCCATGCTGCTAAACGCTCCGTTTAGCTTTACAGCATGTGCATCATTGCCATTGGTAATGTCATTTGAAATATCACCAATATCAAAGGACTGAAGCCTACTTTGGACAGCAAGGGAAACTTGTTGCTACTTATTGATATGAATGCATTAGAAGTCGTTTATTACTGAAATTGACAATCTTTACATTATTCTTTATATCGCAATAAGTAGCTATATTCATTATTTCCAGCCTCCAAATAGGAATAACTGTTTGTTCTTGGAATGTGGGAACATTCTGTTCTATAATTAAGCAATAATACACGAGGGGGTTTGGAATATTGCCAATACCACAGTCAAGAGTTGTTCTTAGGTACGACGCATTGCAGAGTGCCTGGCAGCACTTAGCAGTGGTATGTTGGTAATGTACCACAAGTCACTGAGATACTACTGTTATACCAGTTACCAACGAAGGTAGAGCTGATGTCATGCGCATGTTATATGGTTTCATATATCACAGCTATCAGCCAATTAGCATTCCAAATTCAAACTACTTGTTTTATAATATAATTCATATTCTAATATTGTATATTCTCCATGGGATAATTACAATAGCCAATGTCAGTAAACTGAACATCATACACTTACTGCATTTGATAAAGTGTAGCTTAGAGACATCAAGTCTGCATAAAAATAAAGCACACCCAACCACTACAACCAGTTACATTGCAAGCAGGCTTAAGGAGAGAGAGAGGTGCAGTAAACCATGTATGCCTCACAAATAACACCCTACCCCTAATAACAAATATATTTCACCTATCACTTGCAGAGCTAAACAATGGGCGTTTTCTTAACAATCCAGGGCAGAGCAGCCGTCATATCATTGTCTTCTCTGTGCCTGGGTTCTGAGGCAAGGGCTTTGGTCAGACTAGTGCACTGTGTAGGCAGTAGGATGCAATTTGGGATGGGCTAATATGCCAGTGGGTGGCACAGTACCGTGCAGTAGGTCAGAGTTTGCTGCATTGCAATCTACTAATGGGTTTCAAATGTTTCCCCACACTCTTTTGGCCAGTGACCTTGTAAATCTATCATTCTCCAGTCACTGTAGGAATATGCTGGGAACAGATTTTACCAGAAGGATAGGATGAGGTATTCCAGTGGTTTATGTATAATTCTGTTCTGTTTTGACATGGTATTATTACCAGTGCAAACGGGTAATCCTCTCATACTTGATTTTGCAAAACAAGCATGTTTTATTTTAGGCTAACAGAAAATGTATATAATGTAACCTTGATTCATTTGTCAACATGATTGCCAATATTGCTGTAATTTCTGTTTATCTACAGTGTTGACCTGTTGTCATGGGTATCTCCTCTTTGCAGAACATGGGCCCAGAAGGAGAGGTTTGAAGGAGGTGCCTGTTATTTCTAGGAAGGTAAAGCATATTTGCTTTTAATTGTGTCAGTAGGCATGTCATTAAATGTGAAAGTAGTCTTACCGTGTGTGTGTGTGTGTGTGTGTGTGTGTGTGTGTGTGTGTGTGTGTGTGTGTGTGTG
>JACXGI010019936.1:0-11595 GCA_016801175.1 Esox masquinongy | reverse complement strand
AGGGATGGGATGAAGAACAGAGAGGGATGAGTGAGGAAAGAGGGATGAGAGGGACTGTTAGATAGAGATCAGAGACATTTCCAGAACAGACCTCCCATAGAGGTCCAACCAGCTGAGGTAGTCTGTCTGGGTTCTGTCCCTGACTCACTATCAGTCCGGACCCATTGACAGCCTGCCTAGACCGCATGTGTTCCCTATGCAAATACCAAGTTCAAAAAAACCATGCATCATTGATCACGGCTGGTCGCAATTAGCATTTAAAACAAATAGGCTACACCCAGAGCACCTGGCTGCTGCCAACGCCAAAAGTTGGGAAATTATTCAAATAACCGGAAAACATGACGCTGTTTGCATACAAAAAAGATGCATTATAATCCGGACATAATTTTGTGCGTGTGTGTGTGTGTGTGGGGAGAGCGTTGTGTGTAGCTGTGTGTAGGGGGACTGTTCGTTGACTGTGAATTTTGGCAACCTGCGTGGTTGCAAGGCACCAGGCTTAATAAGAGGTTTATAACAGTCTGCATAGGCTATAATCCTCATGTGAACTCACGGCTAGCGCCGCTGCCTACTTCCATTGTTCCCCTGTAATCAGGGCCTGATTTAGACCTGGGACGCCAGGTGGAGGGCAACTGTGATCAGGCAGGAGTGAAACAGCAGCAGGCTCCTCAGGATTTGAAACCCCGTGAATGCCGGCTTTAACAGCGAGCTTTTGTCCAGCTCCGGGCCAAATGCTCTGTTCCTGTTTGTACCGAGTCTGAACCGGGAGTGCCAGCAGTCACAAGGCAACGGCTCACAAAACAATAGAGGAGAAACGTGTTGTTCCATTTCATATTGCATGACGGGAGCAAAAACTAAAATAGGTCCTCCTCTCCTTCCTAATCCCTTGAAAATGCTAATGTGTTTGCTCCAATTCGCTCTCAGAAAGCCGGTAAATCTCTGCAGACGGGGCAGGCAACTGTAAAAAGAGGTGCTTTGGGAGTGAAGAGAACTAATGATCTGTGTCTACCACCTCTCACAACCACACGTCTGGAATGTATTTAAAACGGGTATATTGATCGAGTACAATACGGCCCCGTATCTTTCCGTCTTCCTCTGAAGTGGAAGAAAAGAACTATTTGGACAATGGTGGTTTTCCACATCATACATCATGTGGATATATGTGAGGCAGGGCACCGAGGTAACCAGACGTGGGCTTCAACTAGTATTCAATATCCTATGAAAACAACACGCAGCGACAACGAGCTCACCTGGTTGGGTAGTTGCAATTTCCATAAAAGTTCCTGAAGAGCGGATGATTTAGCAGTGTTTCACCCCCATTTCTCCATTCCAATCATATCGTTATGCAAAAATAATAATCAGTAATATGAATAATAATCTGGGCCCGTTGTTAGAGGCCCTGAATGGATTGTAAGAATGATATCCTGCTCTTTCTCTGTAAAACCCTGCTGTCCACCTACAGCGTAGAAATAGAAACGAAACACTGTGATCCATAACAACGAGGCCGTGTTAATTCCTATGGTTATGTACTAACCCAGGGGTTCCCAGGATGCAATTCTCCTCAGAGATTCTTAATGCATTCTGAAAACACAACTCAGTAACAGAAATCCCTGCCATAACTGCAGCTCGTACCTCGCCGGTTCCTCTTATCCATGCACATCGATGACATCACTAGCCTAATCTACAACCCAACCCAAAAGGCTGGTGAATCTATTGTTGTGCTCTTGAGAGATGTGCTCATCTATAACTGCTCATGTAAGTCACTCCAGATGAGATTGCAGTAAGAATGACTAAAATGTCAAAAAGAAATTTGGATCCTGGAATTTGATTGATTGATAGCGTTATTCACCACAATTCCCACCTTTCCAGGTAAGTGAAGTTCCACTGAATTTATTGATGCACATCCACTCTTCCACAGGCCCAAAGGCAATTTATACATATTCTTCCCTGGAATCACACCTGTACACAATATCTCCTGGAGCTACTAGTCTGACATTTCAGTTGCAACCGTTGGGAATTGTCTGAAGCCTCTTAGACCTGTTCAGCATGCAAACCAGTGCAAATACTGGCTAATTACCTTGTATGTTTCTTGGACAACCTGACTCTGAGAATTATCCTCTTATCCAGACCGACTAACGGTAGTGAGTGTACATATACACTCAACACCCACCCCCCCAGTGTTTTTTACACTCCAGGTCACGTATAAAAAATCCCGACCTGGCGTTGCGAGCTCCATGGTCTACCCACTGAGTTACACAGGTCCCTACAGGTGACAATGGTTCTCTGCTCTGCCGTCTCCGGTGTGCCGTCTGTGACACGCGACATCCCCGGTGAGTACAACCGCACCGCTGGGAGAAGACGGGGAAGACCATGTCACGCTGGGAGCCTGTGACTCTCATTTGCGCCCTGCTTGCTCGTTTGAGACAGGCTGTAATTGTTTGATCTTGAAAGTGTGCCGCGGCATAAAGAGAAGAAGGAAATCAGCATATTTTCCTGTGGAAGCGGTAACAATTCCTCGCGGGCCGCCGCCACTAAACTGAACAAAGGGAATACGGTAAGTCGAGACTCACAGACACAGAGACTATGTCAGCCATGACACCTTCGTTCACTATGTGGTACGCTGTCAATCATAAAAATATATCGAGCCGCGAACCTTTAACCACACAGAAGAATGCACTGAAAAGGTAGAGGAGAGAGAGAGGGGAAGAGGGAGAGAGGAGGAGGGAGACAGTCACCCCTGTTCTGATTATGATTTGTGGAGCTGAAGGACAGCTTGTCCTCCACCCACAGCAGGAAAACCAATCAAACTCCGCACACTCAATTAGACCCTTACAGGACAACCAATCAAATTCCACACACTATTAATCTAGAGATGTCCCTTTCAAGACGATTCAATACTGGGTGAGCGTGAGTGAGCAAGCGACTGCGAGCGACAGAGAGACACCGCTATGGTGTGCTGTATATTTCTAAACAGAACAGTTGAAGACCGATACCGGCATCGATAGCGGCTGTGCCTTGTCCCCCCACGTGATCCGAAATCCCCTTCACCCTCTAGTTAACTCCATTGCAGATGATATCGTTGAGCTAGCATCAATGTTTCAGCGGAACTCTGCTGTGACATGGCCTCTGTGGACATGGCGCAGCGCTGAACGTGTGTGACGCGTGTGTCCGACTCACTGGTTGAAGAGGACCCTGGAGCGCACGATGAACTTGAAGATGTACTCCAGGGCCTTCATAGCCTTCAGCAGCTGCTCGGTGAGCTTCTCGGCATCGTCCACGTAGTTCTTCAGGACCTTGGTGAGCTTCCTGTTGGAGACCGCAAAGACCCGGTTATCGTACAGTACTCACCACGGCCCAGAAAAGCAATCAGCTCCTCCACATCGTCCACATAGTTCTTCAGGACCTTGGCAAACCTCATAGAAAATGGCGAAATCCATAATTTATAGAAATAAGCAGTGAACAGGTCCCTCAGGACAGACATTCTGGGAACATGACAAAAATACACCGAACACAGGGATCTGTGGAGTATCCATCAATATGGATTTTTTTGTGAAGGATGGGAAGAAGCCAAAATGAATTCAGAGAGGCCGACATTTCATGTCGATATCCATCATTAAGTGTGATGATATTATAAGAATGGTGCTACAGTTACTAACATGTACACAGAAGTGGTCATGCTTACATAAAAGGACATTAAATATGCAAGTGTGTTAATATAAAGAAACGGATGCTTATGGAACGTATTGCATTTCCTTTACTATAAACTCGGGATCAAACTCATTTGGCTACTTTAATTGGCAGGTTGTATCCTTGTGCTGTGCTGGACTGGAGCAAGGACGTAAAGTTGTGTATTTTTTTTTTAAGTTTACCTTGGTAAGTTGGTAAGAGAACGCATTCTCATCTACAGCACAGACACAGGAACAATATGAGTTTACAGCCCTGACCCGTTTCTGCAGTGGGCTAAATCCCAGACACACAGAGCATTTTTCAACAGTCTTAAATCTAGTTAAAACCAAAAGGTATATAAAAATACACATCAAAGTTAACTGAAATGTAACAAACCGGCCAATTAGTTTGTTCAGCTATTCCTTGAGGTGATAATTCAGAGATACTCACTGGGTTTTTGTCACTAAAGATTTCCCAGAATGTTGTGACCATGTTTGCTGCAAACATAAGCAGATGTCTTATACTAATCTGTTTATACATACTTTTATTAATAACAACACCTAGACTTCCTCCAGTGGATTAACGTAGAGGTTTTGATGTATGGCCTGCTGACAGCCACAGCTGGTAATTTATGACTGTGACAGAAGGAATTGAGACTGATTAAGATCTCAACGGATGATCTGGCTTGCTTAGGGACTGTTTAGAAATGTTTATACTTTTTCATGTTAAATTACTGTTTAACAGAAAATCTGCCCACAGGTTGACCCAGTGAGCATTTCTGAATAGTTAGTAAGTAAGTAAGTAAAATGAAAAATAAAATATGCACTGATGGGGTTTTTTTATGCAGTGAAACACAGGGCTTGAAACTTAAAAGAATAAAATGTAACTATTTTTGATATGGTACAGGTGTCTTTTATTGATTTAAGTTCAGTGATAGTATGGTGATTTTCCTGAAGCTACTGCATTGTGAGGATAAATGACAGTTTCAGAATAGGACAACAATCCAAGCTCTTTCTGAATGAGTCGGTCAGCCATCAGAGTGACAAGTGAGAACGCAGACCTCAGCCCGTTCTACCAATCTACGTTGGTCTATAAATAAGCAGGAACATCCTTAGGCAGGTAAACCTTACACCAACCTTTACTCAATCATTTTAAACCCTTTGTTTTAGCTAGTTCTTGTACACTTCACTAATGGTTCTCAGCTATCTGCGTAATTGTCTACCAGCCAGTTATCACACTGCACGCTTGTCGAGGCACATCAACAGGAGCCTCATCATTAGAGAATTAAACTTGAAGAAGGCGCTAGATTTTGGCAACTGTGGTAATTTATTTCAATACGGTTGGGGAATGAGCAAGAATGTCAACTCCAGCGCAGTGACTTCCGATACACAGACAGCCTCTCTTACTCTTGTTTGTGGCAGAACTGACTGGACATTGTTGCCAAACTAGAGGAACGTCCGGTGATACCAAGTAGTCGCTAGCCTCACCTGCCGATTTACTGATGCACATCCACTACTTTTCAGACCACTGAGTCTGAGCAGGCCGTAAACTCTGCAGAGTGACAGAGTCACTAGAACATGCACTGGCATTTGTTGTGTACAGCAACAGGCTAATAAACACGGCCACAAGAATCATTTTTGACAGATTTAGCTCGCTAAACACTGGTCATTCTCTAGTTGAGGTGAATTTGTTTATATTGAATGACATCAACTGTTCACAGCTATTGATATTCCAGTTGAGTCATTCTTTTAGTATAATGAGACAAGAGACCTTAGCCTTGTATGAAGACAGCCCCAAGAATCCACAACAAAGGACCAATTTTCCCCACACTCGAGCTCATTATATTAATTTGGTTAGTAAATTTGACATTTTTACATTTTAGTAATTTACCAGACGTTCTTATCCAGAGCAAAATTTGGGAGCAATCATGGTTAAGTGCCTTGCTCAAGGGCACAAATACTTTTTTTTCCTTCAAAGTTTATTAGATCTAGCAAACTTGTGTTTACAGGCCCAACGCTCTCAACCACTGGGCTATCTGTCACCAAATTAATTAGTAATTAGCCTCACTCACGTGTAAGCCAGAGTGGCGCTGAAATGCTTCCGTATGTATGTCTCAAGGACAGGGTTAAAGTGTTGAAACTTTCTGTCTGCAATGAGTCCAATTATGAATACCTGCCAAGAAACCAACAAATTAATTAAAACACAACACATTCATTAAAACTTAACACATGTTCATTAAAATATAACACATTCGCACGTCACCAAGAGCCCAGAGAAAACAAGCCTTTCCCTTTCTCATTTGAACCAGGAAAGAGGGGACATAAATGAGATTGCAAATAATGAAAAGTAATTTTCTCTGTTATCCCTCCTACAGATTATCGAGGACACACTACACCGACCTTCTGTAGTTTAACTTTAGGTAAGTCGCTCGAATGGTAATTACCATGGTAGGCTATTACAAACCAAATATACATTCCAGATAAAGGCTTTGTGCATTAAGATGTACCGGCAGTTGAGACAATGGCCCAAAAGCCACTGGGATGATTATTCAAAAATAGATAGCTCCACTAAAAAGGAGACTTAGAGTTGAGTACCTGGTTTAGTTTCTGAGAGATACTGTCATGCGAAGAGGCTTTTTCGAATATAGGATGAATCTATACATTATCAATGTTTTGTCTTTATGTGTGTAATGCAACATCAAATTAATTTATCATGGAAACATTTCAAGTACTGCGCAGATGTAATGGAGTTTTTATAAAAAAATAAATAACTTAAATCCATGTTATGTATTAAGTGTTAAAATGTAATGACTTGTGTATGTAGGCACGTGTGAGTGTCATTATAAAAAGTATGGTTTGAAACATGGCTGGTTTGAATACTGAATGCTGATTGGCTAAAAGCCATGGTAAACAAGTAGGTATAACACAGGTATGACATCACATCACTTTTGACTTGATTTTATTGCGTCAGTTACCAATTCATAATAGCAATAAGGCATTGGGGGGGTTTGTGGGATATTGCCAAGTTACCATGCCCCACTGTGCCTTATTGCGTAAGTAGAGAATAAGTATGTAACAACTACACTAACAGTGTTGACCGCAACCTTCTGACAGTCAGTGGGTTTGTGTTCCAACAGGTTCAGACAGCTAGCATTCCTTTAGTGTGAACGGGTATACTCAACAAATACTGTACTGTGCAAATATCTTAGGCACCTGAAAGTCAAACTAAAGCCCTTTATTTGGGCAGTGTTTATTTGTAAAAAATGTATATAAGTATGTAAATATCAAAATAACCTGTACTCACCAGCGCATCAAAAACAAGGGTATCGAATGTGTCGCTGTCAGAGTTCTCCATCATTATGTTGAACAGGGCATCGAGGGTGTCCTGAAGAAACTACAACGAGAGATAAACCACGCATTACAACACAGAGGGGACATTCGGAGTCACAAATGGCGCCCTACTCCTTATAGAACCCGGTCAAAAACAGTGCACTACACAGGGAATAGGGTGCTGTTTACCACGCAGACGACGGCATTGGCACATTGAGACCTAGGTACTAGAGGGTTCTCCCCGCGAAAAGCATAGTTCTGAGTAATTGAGCATTGGGGTTTTCACATTCCAAATCCCAGCGTTTTGTGGTAAACTCGTTTCATAACCCAATGAAGTCTTCCACTTAGTGGGATGGGTATTTTTTTTAATCCTGAGACATTTGTAAATCTCATTACTACAGTGGGGTGCAATCACAGATGGAAACTCATGGTCTAGAAAGGTCATTTTGGGTTCAGTAAAAAGGTTTGCAAAGAGTGATAACATTATTTAAATGTCAGTGGAAAGGCAGAGGCATTTAATAATAATGTAATGTCGAAATCAAGAGAACAAAACCCTTCCATCTTTCAGGGCACATAAAATATATTCATTAAACTACAATAAATATTTTCTCAAAAACATGTGTCACGATTATTCCCAATACTGTACTTCTATTTGAGTCATTAGAAACTGTTAAGAGGTGGTCCATGATTTCCTGTTTTGCTGAGGTATAAATTAGGAGAATAGAGGCAGTGCGTTTACTCTAAACATGCTCTTAGACCAATTACAGGGGTGCTCATTTATCCTGTCCTATGTTTGTAAAAGTGTGTGGGTGTGAAACAAGATTGTGTATCTATCCGTCGTTATTTGTTTTACTGTAACAAGCTTTGGTTATGTGCATACCTATGAAAAAGGGGTGAAGTAATTCTTAGTTGTTCTAAGAACCTATGTATAATATGAATAAAATATCATCATTTGCTACTGTTTAAATAATATATTCCAAATCCAAAATTTCAGAAGTGTTTCGTGAGGTCTTTCATGACTCGCTACAATTGAATTTATTCTATTAGGATCCTAGCATTGTTTGACTGGAGTTCTGGTAACACATAATTCCATGTTCTACTTTTTTGTGCTGATTTCCATTGAAAACATTTGACACATCTCACCTCTGTATTTTGTTTTACTAGAATGTCAGAGCTTTACAGTCCTCGTTGTCATTAAAAGAAATCATGACTATGAACACAGTCCATCTCCTCTGAGGAATTGCAATGCATTGTTTTGTGACCTGCCGTCTGCAAAGCGCTGACTGAATAATGACTTTGCCAGTGTATGAACAGAAATTGTGTACATCTGACATTTCAAATTAAAAATGAATCCTGCCCATAAAGGGCATTGTCACTGCTGTCATTCATGTGCGTTCGTCAATAAGAGACGGCCAAGGACGTTTCGGTGCACAACAGGCACAGCGGGAAACATCATCGCTAAACAAGCAAGCAAGTTTATTTATATAGCACAATTCATACATTGAATTGCTTCGATGTGCTTTACAAAGAAAAAGAAAAAGTATTTAAAAATACAATAACATAAAAACAAATACTCAGATGAAAACATCAAAACAAATGAAAACATCATAATAATAATTAAAATAATAATAATAATAAAAAATCTAATAAGAAAATATAAAAAGAATAAAAACGGGATAAAAACATAGGAAGCTATAAGGCTAAAAAGTGTGGTTAAGTTTAAGTGCTCAGTCATAGGAACGTGAAAAGAGAAGTCTTTTTAACCTGAATTTAAAAATGTATACGTTTGGGGCACGTCTAAGATCTTCTGGTAGTTTATTCCAGTTGTGTACAGCATAACTGCAAAACGCAGCTTCTCCATGTTTAGTTTGGACTCTGGGCTCTACTAGCTGACCTGTGTTCATAGATCTAAGAGCCCTGCTCGGTTTATATTCTTCAAACATATCAGAAATGTATTCGGGCCCTAAACCATTCAGAGATTTATAAACTAAAAGCACCATTTTAAAATCTATTCTGTAACTGGCTGGTAGCCAATGCAAAGATTTGAGAACCGGAGTGATGTGCTCTGTTCTCTTGGTCCTGGTTAACATTCTAGCAGCAGCATTCTGAATGAGCTGCAGCTGTTTTACAGTCTTTTTGGGGAGTCCAGTTAAGAGGCCATTATAGTACTCAACCCTACTAGAGATAAAAGCATGGATGAGCTTCTCTTGGTCTTTTTGGGACACCAAAATACAGACACGCGCGTGCGCACATACTTTCATTTGAATTACATCAACAGGTAGAGCATGGGGGAGGAGAGGCAGGGGAGAGAGAGTGACAGAGGGTTAAAGTGAGGGAAGCAGAGCACGAAATGTTATGACGTCTAATTTCAAGCTTCTCAATGACATCAGATATCACAGCCTATTTCAGAACAGTTCAAGAAGTCATTGAAGGAGTATGAGGATTATGAGCAGTTAGCTTTCAATCGTATGAGAACAGCTGCTAGCATTTAGCAGTATATAAGGACAGCAGTTAGCATTTAGCAGTATAAAAGGACAGCAGTTAGTGTTCAGAACTATATAAGAACAGCAGTCAGCATTTAGCAGTATTTAAGGACAGCAGTTAGCATTTAGCAGTTTATAAGGCCAGCAGTTAGCAGTATATAAGCACAGCAGTTAGCGTTCAGCAGTGTGAGAATGGAAGTTAGCTTTCAGCAGTGAGAGAATGGCAGTTAGCTTTCAGCAGTGCGAGAATGGCAGTTAACATTCAGTAGTATGGCAATGTTCAATAAATATTTTCTCAAAAACATGTCACAATTATTCCCATTACTATACTTTTATATTGTTCAGTAGCATGATGACAGCAGTTAGCGTGTGGCAGTATTTAAGGATAGTAATTAGCTTTCAGCAGTGCGAGAAAGGCAGTTAGCTTTAAGCAGACTGCACTATGACCGCCACTCAGGATACACCAATGGGCAAGACCAGGGTTCTCCATCCAATGAGATCACAAGACAGACAGGCAAGAGAGGAATGGAGAGAGAAATGATAGGGAGGATGGGGAGAGATAAACAGAGATATGAGAGAATTGAGGAGATAGAGCGAGACAATGCCAGACAACGAGAGATAAGAGAAGACCAGAAAAAGAAAAAGATAAGCAATATTGCCAAATGTTTAAGAAGACACAGAGAGCCATCATCGCCTCCTTGTTATCAGTACTACCTGAGGCTACATGAATAGTCCGAGTACCTTATTCCCCCATTAGGGGAGGCACCTCTCCACTACAACAGGTCATTGTTAAGGGGCAAGTGTGAACAGCTGGAAATATGTTCAGAATTAAGGTTGACAGGAGTCAACAGCCACACTAGATGCCTGCCTATACACATATGTCCATGTTATCACCGGAGACAAGATCCGACAGGCTCGCAGAGACAAACATCACCACGGCTGTGAAACGGCACCCTATTACCTCTGTAGTGCACTACTTTTTGAAAGCTGCACATGGACAAAGCAGAGCACTAATTAGGGAACAGGTTGTCATTTGGAACAAGCTGCAGATACGCACCTGATGTCAAAAAATGTGCAACATTCAAAACAGAGCAGTGCAGTGGAAGACTGAATTACAGTCATGGTAATGGACACTTGAAATCAGCAGACAAACTTATGGCAAGAGCTGGATCAGAATGGCAAGAGACGTCATTTGCCAAAATGTCTTTAAGGCTGCACAAGGTGTGTCTGGAACATTGAATATTACTGAAGACTTCCAGTTGATTACCATAGCATGCCGCCCCTTATTTTATGGCCAATTACATTGCTCATGGGATAAGGCTTGAGATTTAAACCACCATCATCAGTATCCAAAGCGCTGCAAGTCCCAACAGATGTAGGTTCTGACAGATCAATGCAGAACGGTCTACATTTTTCATGCCGCGGGCGCAAAGTGGGTGGTCAGCCAGACGGAGTTCGGGTTGAATAAATGAGCCTGGTCAGTATTGAATGGATGTGGAGACTCACGTGACAGTCATCTATCCAAGTAGCTTAACTCAGATCACGCCATTGCCCACTACAGTGACATCAAATCCATATTTAGAAACAAAAGATGTGGAGGAGGTTGGACCGGTGCGAGTCCAGGTGCCGTCCGAAGCCTACGAAGCGAGGATATGTAAGCACATTTGGCAGGGCTGGGAAAAACGTTTCATTAAAATTCACTGAACTTGATTTTACCTGACTTGAGACATTAAAAATACAGTTTAATACCACCCGCCTGAACTGACATGGGCTACTCGGACACAAACATGGCTACCCCTAAGTTCTGATCAATAAAAGCAATAGGCCACGGAAAGGAGTGGAGGCACCGATTGAAGCCTGGGAGGAAATAACAGTCCACAAACATTCCAGTGGTACTGACTCAACCAAACTGTTTTTCCACAGTTGTGTTTTGACAAAGGTTAGCTGATGCCTACAGTTTATTGACAGTAACTGTTACAACCCCCCCACCCCCCCCCCCCCCCCCCCCCCCAAAAAAGTTAGATTCTTTGACATGACATCATCCTCCCTTTAGCGTCTACAAAGGAATTAGCGGAAATGTCATGGCTGATGTCGATATTCATACACCGCAGTTGGCAATA
>JACXGI010019935.1:0-11637 GCA_016801175.1 Esox masquinongy | reverse complement strand
CGTGCTTTTGGGGGACTTGATGTTTGTTTTTGCAAACTTCAGCCAGGCTTGGATGTTTTTCTTTGTAAGAAAAGGCTTCCGTCTTGCCACCCTACCTCATAGCCCATTCATATGAAGAATACGGGAGATTGTTGTCACATGTAGCACACAGCCAGTACTTGCCAGAAATTCCTGCAGTTCCTTTAATGTTGCTGTAGGCCTCTTGGAAGCCTCCCTGACCAGTTTTCTTCTCGTCTTTTCATCAATTTTGGAGAGACGTTCAGTTCTTGGTAATGTCTCTGTTGTGCCATATTTTCTCCACTTGATGATGATTGTCTTCACTGTGTTCCATAGTGTATCTAATGCTTTGGAAATTCTTTGGTACCCTTCTCCTGAATGATATCTTTCAACAATGAGATCCCTCTGATGCTTTGGAAGCTCTCTGCGGACCATGGTTTTTGCTCTGAGATGCAACTAAGAAAATGTCAGGAAAATCCTACTAGAACAGCTGAACATTGTTTGTGATTAATCAGAGTCAATTTAAATGATGGCAGGTGTGTAATGACTTCTATTTAACATGAGTTTGAATGTGATTGGTTAATTCTGAACACAGCCACATCCCCAGTTATAAGGGGGTGTGCAAACTTATACAACCAGGTTATTGTAAGGTTTATTTTTTTCATTTTTTCCCCTCGAAGATTTCAGTTCGTTTTTCAATTGAATTGTTCTCATTATAGGTCACATTAAAAGTGGACAAAGTTCTGACATGATTTATCTTTATCTCATTCTTTTACATCACAAAAACCTGGCATTTTAACAGGGGTGTGTAGACTTTTTATATCCACTGTATGTGTAGTCACTGTGGGAGTCATCCATGTACTAATTAATGAAGCCAATCACTGGTGAGGTAACAGTGCTGTTGCAATAATCTCTGAACATATTCCAGTCAAGAATTTCAAAACAGTCCTGTAGCTGATCATCCGTTTCTTCTGACCACATGAGGCCTTCAGCGTGTGTGTGTGTGTGTGTGTGTGTGTGTGTGTGAGAGACGGAGTGTGTCAGTAGGCCTGCCATCCAACAGCCAGCACAACATACTGTGACAACGACTTAATGACATGAATAGGACGGCATAATGTACAGGCAGCAGCAACCCCCTGGCCCCTATTGAGAGCCCCCCCCCTCATTATCCCCTCTGCATACAGACCGAAAGGATGACAATTATGAAATATCATCATCCCAAGTCACATGTGTAGATCTATTCAGCCAATATAATGAAACGTCTCATTGAAAGTGGTTAAATGGCTTTGCATGCAGCCTGGATGAGCCTGGAACCTACCATATGGCGATATCCACATCTCCTCGTCTTATACATGTTTCTTCTGACATCAATAACGCTCTGGGTCTCCAGTGGAGTCTGGATCGCATCCAAAACAATTATAAAGTTGCCGTGGAAACGGCGGCCTGGAGCCAGCAAGAGGCACAGTGTCTCCGCTCAGATAAACCACGCAGAGAAACGCAACAGCCAACAAAGAGCATGTCAGAGGAGACAGGGAGAGGAGGGAGGCAGAAAAAGACCGGAGGAGAGATCGGGAGAAGGAGAGAGGGCAGGAGAGAAGGAATGGGATAGATGGAGCAAGAGAAGGATGGGGAGAGATGGAATGAGAGGAAAGAGAATTAAAGACAGATTAAAGTGAGAGAGGGAAGGAAATAGAGGAGAGAGAGAAGGACAGATACACTGAGAGAAGGAGAGATAGGAAGGAGAAGAAAGGGTGTAGAGAATGAGACAGGAGAGAGAGAAGGAGAGAGAGAAGGAGAAAGATAAGGAGAAGGAGAGAGAGAAGAAGAGAGGGGTGGAGTGGAGGGAGAGAAGGAGAGAAGGAACGAGAGAGAGGAGAAGGAGAAAGAGGAGAAGGAGAGAGAGAAGAAAGGGGTGGAGAGGAGAGAGAGAATGAGAGAAGGAACGAGAGAGAGGAGGAGAGAGAAAGAGAGCAAAATTACAGCTCAGAATGGTAGATGTTCTGTATATGTACTGTACATGTTCTGTAGATGTTCTGTAGAGGTTCTGTAGATATTCTGTATAAGTTTTGTAGATGTTCTGTATATAATAATAATAATAACTTTATTTGTATAGCACTTTCCTAGTACAGTTAAACAAAGTGCTTTACACACAATAAAAAAAGAAATACATTAAAATAAAAATATGTATATATATATATATATATATTTTTTTTTTTTTTTTTTTTTTGTTTTTTTTAATGTATTTCTTTTTTTATTGTGTGTAAGTAAAAGTACCAAGAATAAACAAAATATAAAATGACAATGATAAATTATTTGCAAAAGCCATGTTATAAAATGAGTTTTTAGGTAAACATTTAAAAGAATGCACAGACGTAGCATCTCTGACATTCTTGTGGTAGGCTGTTCCAGAGTCTAGGGGCTCGTATAGCAAAGGCCCGGTTACCTTTAGTTTTCCGTTTAGACTCCGAAACAGCCAGAAGTCATTTTACAGTTGATCTGAGAGGCCTAACAGTGCAGTATGGGTTGAGCATGTCACTAATGTAACCAGGTACCAGACCATGTAGTGCCTTAAAAGTAATAAGTACAATTTTAAAATCTACTCTGAAATTCACCGCTAACCAATGTAGAGCCAACATGTTCTGTAGATGTTCTGTAGAATTTCTGGTCAGAGGAGGTATGACACTGAGAGAGAATTAAAAAAAAAACAAAAAAAGCAAGGTTTTGTAAAAATGTTTTAATAAAATATTATTAAATGTGTATATAAAAACACAGGAGCTGTAGCATATGCTCATGTAGCCTAATGTAACATGTAAACTGATGTAGACTAATATAACATGGTGTAATAATGCAATATAGACTAATATATCTTGGTGTAATAATGTTATGTAGACTAATATAACATGGTGCAATAATGTAATGCAGACTAATACAACATGATGTAATAATATAATGTAGACTAATATAACATGGTGTAATAATGTAATGTAGACTAATATAACATGGTGTAATAATGTAATGTAGACTAATGTAACATGGTGCAATAATTAATGTAGATTAATATAACATGGTGTAATAATGTAATGTAGACTGATATAACATGGTGTAACAATGTAATGTAGACTAATATAACACAGTTCGATAATGTAATGTAGACTAATGTAACATGGTTTAATAATGTAATATAGACTAATGTTTACCAAACAGGGGTGTGAGATGAGAGCAGAAAAGAGCAACAATCTTAATGGAGGTGTTTTAACATTCATCTCCTGTACCTCTCATTATGGGACCCCATGACAAGGCCCTTGTTAGGGGGGTACGACTGATTACACACAGAAGGACAGAGCACCACCTTCATGTTCACACACACACACACACACACAGACACACACACAATCAGACGCACACACATACACACAAAACCAGGCAGACACACTTACAACCAGCTACACATGCATACACACCCACACAAAACCAGACAGACACACACAACCACCTTTAGACACACACACGCACACACAGAGACAACCAACTTTACATAAATGCACACATAACCAGGCAGACACACACACAACCACCTGCACACACACACTGACACACACACCTAAATAGACACACAAAACCAAACACAACCAGCTACACACATAAACACACACACACACTTAACTAGACACACAAATCCAAACACAACCAGCTCCACGCATACACACACACACACACACACACACACAGCTAAACTCGCAATCACACACACTCCTCTTTCCCCCAAGGGGAGGAGCAGCTAGGATCATGCAGTCAGAAAAACAATGTGAGTAGAGTTTCAAAGACCCCTCATGGTTTTGCCTGTCTGTGTGTGTGTGTGTGTGTGTCTGTGTGTGTGTGTGTGTGTGTGCACTAGTCTGTGGGTGTGTGCGTTTCAGACTCCTCATGGTTCTGTCTGTTTATTCAGATGTTGTCTCAGAATGCCACTCTTTCTAAGTTATTACATCAATGTGTTTGATCTGACAGATGAAGAAGGTCAGTTTTATCTGTTCTCAGCCTGACGACACAGTCCCAGTGGCCTTGATGTTCACAATATTCCACTCCGTGTTGACTGGACTGAATAGCTGAAAACATACAAATCTAATGTTTAACTGTCCATCATCCGTTCCACTAACTGCAAAATAGCTTAATTGCTAATTTGACATGTTTATTATGTATTCATTCGTTGTTATACCTCCCTTGCACTGAAATAAAAAAGCTTAAAAAGGCAATTGTCTCCAATTTAAGCCCAGGCAGCCAGACTGTAAAATCACAATAGTCATTAGCCAATTAAATAATAGCCACAAGCTTTCCCTGACATAGGTCATCTAAAGGCCATTAGAGTATCCAATACACAGCCAATAGTGAAACGTCAAATCAGCGCATACCTGCTCAGACTCCCAGGCTCGATCCCTTGTTAGACGCCTGGCTGTTTCACAGCTCAACACTGCCCTCCAGTGGTACGGATGTCATGCTACACCTTGATCACTCAGCTGAAGACTGCCAGGCCACTGCCTGTAAAATGGATGGAGTGGACAGAAAAATGACGTTCTAGCTGTCTGGCAACTTTGGCACTCCTGTTCAATTCCCCGTCTGTCGGTTTGAGGATGTGAGCTTAATTTGGGCTGTCAAGTTTCTTAAAAGGCAGGTTGCAAACGCTTTTGTCTCACCAATGTAACAGTGCTGTTTGGTCAAAGATATAAGTGTAACGCCAAAACATGTTCTATTTGAATTAATTTCATGACCGGATTTATGTGTGCCTTTGGAACCACACACAATGCATCAGGAATGTCACCAGCCAGTCAAAACACTCAGGGAAACTGTCAGCTCTCGTTTTGCTGACAGCATCATTCCCTCCATCCCCACAGTATTAACATGACCAAACACTCCGACCAGGAAACATTCAGTGCTGGAGCCCCAAAAGCCTGGGTCTGGTGGCATCTCCGCACCGTGGTGGACATCAAGGAAACCCAGTGAGCACTTCTGGCATGAACTCTTCTGATGTTTGGTCTCTTCCATATACTGGATGTTTGTTCTCTGAATTAATATGCTGTAACACAAAAATAATTTAGACAGACTATGGGAAGTCACTTAGGTCATCATAGATAGGCTTTTTCACTAAACTAAAGAGGAGTGGAATAAAATGCTATTAGGCCCTGAGGGCCTTTCCAAATGTTACATCTTTACAACACCATAGTCACGGTGCAATGAACACTGAATGGATTCAAGGCAGGTAACTTTTCAGAATTCTGCAGTTATAAATAGTAATAATTCTATTCAATGTATTAGAAAATAAATGTATTTTTTTTATTTGTAGATTACTCTAAATTCGTATCCTGTGATTATGTTAAATGCCAGGTACCCTCCATGTATTTACTCATGATCAATAACACTATTACTTCTGCCAGTGCCACTACTACTAAACATAATAATAATAATATGTCGATAGGATCATAAACCTTAATAGATGAGGCCAATAATGGTACAGACATAAAACCAGCTTAGCCTAGAGTTTTAACATGTCATCTTAGACGAGCATGCGCCGTAATTTCAAGAACGCGCGACACAAAATACTTCCTGGTTTTCATAGCCGTGGCTTAACATTGGCTGATACGGGTGGGAAACACATCTACGTCGTCCAATGGGATTATACGTTTTATTTCGGGCTCTCGAAGTGGACTGTTACAAGGGAATATATATAAATACCAATATTGGAGAAATATATATATATACATATATATATATTGGTGAGTCTTTAGATTAAACATTTGTTATTTACGTATATTGTGTTTATTGCATTATTCCTTTGCATTTGTTAGACTCGTTTGTTATGAATGAACAAAGCCTCCTCCTCCTCGACTATACGTGTTCACCTTATGGAACTACAACTAAGATTTAATTTTAAGATGTTTAAAATATTCCTTGAAAGTAATTGTGACCTGCTGTTCATAGGCTTCAGGGATTTACTGGATTCCAGTATTAACTCGCTTTTTGTCGAGATCTTTAACGCGTAAATCATTGGCATTTGGCCTGAATGGGTCTAACACTGTCGGATAGTGGCTTAGTAAGAGGATTGCTATTTGTTGTTTGCTTGCCGACCTGTCAGTTAATGCGTTTTCACTCCCAATAATGCCTAGCCTATTGTTAAATTTAAATTGTCAGGTTCATGATATTCGGCCAAAACGCAGCCTATAATACTAATATTAATATTGTGCAATAGATTACACCTATTGAGGTTTTATGATGTTCTGCCAAAACGCACAGCCTATTATGCTAATATTAACAATATCTTACTACAATCTATTGACATTCACCGTGGCAGTAATAAGCATGATCTACTAACACAAGACACATCTGAACACACTGAAGTGCTAAATTGTAATTCTGTCATTCATGTAGGTGGCGCCAGTACGTGCTGGTCCCCGTTTTAAGCCAATACATGGGCACATTTATTTACAGTTGATTACCGGCAAGACTTAGCTTTATTAAGATGAACATGTACCAGCTCCCGAACCCTGGCCTCCCCGGATGTCCTCCGGGACTGGAATACCTGACGCAGGTCAGTTAACTGAACATATTTCTGGACTCTGATTCGGCGATTCTGGTTATTTTGGACTCATTGAACATAGTCTGAAATTGTTTGAATCGTTGTCTTCCCAATGACTCAGGTTGATCAGCTACTCATCAAACAGAAAGTTGAGTTTATTGAAGGTATGTACAAAAACAAATACGGTGGTCATGGGGTCAATGTGTCTGGTGTGTCCTGTGTGCGTTTCTGCATTTTGTGCTTGTAATGTGCGTGTGCGTTTGTCTCCATGAGTGTTTACTAGTGCGTCTGTTTTTCACTCGTTTTCCAGCTCTCGCTGGCTTTGAGAGCAACAACAAGTACGAGGTGCTTAACGCCGTGGGTCAGAACGTCTTCTACGCTGTCGAGGAGAACGACTGTCTCAGCAGACAATGCTGTGGCCCGGTCCGCTCCTTCACAATAAGAGTCCTGGATAACTTCGGACAGGAAGTCATCACTGTTACGCGGCCTCTCAAGTGCATGTCCTGCTTCTTCCCCTGCTGCCTGCAAGAGGTGAGCATGGAAACATACACACAAACACCTCTCTCTCTCTCACACAGACACGCACACACAGGTTTTACAATCTGAGTGAGGAGAGGTAATTCATACCTAACTTTAATCTAACCCTAATTTATTATCCCAACCACTAAAGCCTAAACTGAACCCTAATTCTAACCCTAATAGTCTAATTCTAACCCTAATTCTAAACTCCAATTCAGATATAGCTTCTTGTTTAAATGAGGACCATAACATATAGAATGTTTTTTTTATATAGAAAAAATGTTTATTATAAAGATACATTTTTGTGAGGTGTTTACTCATTGGCTAGCTAGCATGGTGAACCTAACACTGGTTAAAATAACTGGATCTCAGCTGGTCAGAACATGTGTGGACTACAAGCAACAGTAGTGAACATAACACTCTGGACCTACGCTAGGATGCTAAACTGTGAATATACATCTTTAGTCAGCTGTTTTTACACACACACACACACACACACACACACACACACACACACACACACACACACACACACACACTTTCCATTTTTCCTTCCTCCCTTATCCCCTTGAATTGTTCCTCTCTAACTTTCCACTTTTGCACCTGTTCCACTCCTCCCCTCTCCCTAACCTCTGAATGCTCTTCTCCCTGACTGCTCCTATACTCTCCTCCTCTGAATGCTCTTCTCCCTGACTGTTCCTGTACTCTCCTGCTCTGAATGCTCTTCTCCCTGACTGCTCCTGTACTCTCCTGCTCTGAATGCTCTTCTCCCTGACTGCTCCTGTACTCTCCTCCTCTGAATGCTCTTCTCCCTTACTGCTCCTGTACTCTCCTGCTCTGAATGCTCTTCTCCCTGACTGCCCCTGTACTATCCTGCTCTGAATGCTCTTCTCCCTGACTGCTCCTATATTCTCCTCCTCTGAATGCTCCTCTCCCTGACTGCTCCTGTATTCTCCTCTTCTGAATGCTCTTCTCCCTGACTGCTCCTGTATTCTCCTCCTCTGAATGCTCTTCTCCCTGACTGCTCCTGTATTCTCCCCCTCTGAATGCTCTTCTCCCTGACTGCTCCTGTATTCTCCTCCTCTGAATGCTCTTCTCCCTGACTGCTCCTGTACTCTCCTCCTCTGTCTGCTCTTCTCTTCACCTTCCCTGACTGTTCCTCTCCTCCCCTGACCACTCCTCCTCTCCTCTGACCGCATCGCTTCCTGGCCCCTGGACTCCCGCACCTGCTTCCATCCTCCTCAGCTGGAGGTGCAGGCCCCCCCGGGGAACACAGTGGGCTTTGTGATCCAACAGTGGCATCCGTTCTCCCCCAAGTTCATCATCGAGAACGAACACAGAGAACAAGTTCTGAGGCTGCATGGACCTTTCTGTGGCTGGAGCTGCCTGCCAGATGTTGACTTTGAGGTAGATATTAGTCCAACACACACACACACACACACACACACACACACACGCACACACGCAGACACAACTAATAGGTCCTGCATTCAAATCTTGTTACAGTCAAAGCAAATTGTGCATTAGGATTTGTTCTGTATAGATAAAAAATTTGCTGGCTCTAACCTTCAGTATCTACATTATAGTAAACCTAAAATAAAACTGTTTGTGGTTATGTTGCAACAATTTCTGGTGGATTTTCGAAGTACGCATCCGTGCATGCTTTTTGGGTCAGGATAGACAAAAACATTGCTGGCTACAACCTTCAGTAGCTACGTTATAGTAAGCATTCACGAATGAAAGAAATACGAATGCTTTTGCGCCATGAAATGTCTTTGGCTGTGTTAGGTTCAAGTAGTAAGTTAGATACTAATAAGCCTAGTAAGTGTAGCATTGTGGTGTAGCAGTTAATGACACCGCCACTCATGAGACCCGGGTTCGAATCCAGTGCGGGTGGTACCCACGTTTATCACATTTAATCACGGGCCGGCTGAACTAGGCTTGCCTGGTTCCTTTTCTGGTTATTGGGGATCCTCTATTTCTCTTTGATAGAGGAAACACAAAGGTAGTTCTGGGTGGACAATTGTGTCCATCCTGGAGGGGGACGTTGTGTGTCTGTGGTGCAGGGTTACGATGAGGCCGTTGTTGTCCATCTGGAGGGGGACAATGTGTGTCTGTGGTGCAGGGTTATGATGAGGCTGTTGTTGTCCATCTGGAGGGGGACGTTGTGTGTCTGTGGTGCAGGGTTATGATGAGGCCGTTGTTGTCCATCCTGGGGGGGGACGCTGTGTGTCTGTGGTGCAGGGTTATGATGAGGCCGTTGTTGTCCATCCTGGAGGGGGACGCTGTGTGTCTGTGGTGCAGGGTTATGATGAGGCCGTTGTTGTCCATCCTGGAGGGGGACGCTGTGTGTCTGTGGTGCAGGGTTATGATGAGGCCGTTGTTGTCCATCCTGGAGGGGGACGCTGTGTGTCTCTGATCTCTGATCCTGACTGGGTCCAGGTACCATGTGAAAATAGTTAAGGTGGATCCATGCCTCTGTTGTTGTCTCCAGATTGTGACTATGGATGAAGTTGACAAGATAGGGAAGATCAGTAAGCAGTGGACCGGCCTCCTCCGCGAGGCCTTCACGGACGCAGATAACTTTGGGATCCAGTTCCCCATGGATCTGGATGTGAAGATGAAGGCGGTTATGATTGGAGCCTGTTTCCTCATTGTAAGTACATTCTGTGCGTTTATATGGCTTGCTGGTCTGTTATTTCTATATTTAATAAATAAGGCATGAGGGGGTGTTGTATATAGGCAATATAACATGAAGCCCAGATGTGCTTTGTTGCTGTTATGATCTGGTTACCAACCTGCTTTCAACCAATCAACACTGAGGGCTCAAAATGCCCTGTTTATACTATATTTGAAGGTATTATATTATATTCCACAGGATGTTGTTGTTTGCTCTCCCATGCTGTCATGTGTTTTAGGGTGAGGCCAGTTGTGAACTGAGTTGTCAATTGCTCTTGAAATGTAATTGAGTTGGAATTAAAAGAACACCATATTAACTAATTTATTAATTCCGTCACCGAATGGATGTGATTTTAATGACAGGTTCCAGTACCATATAGAATACGTTTGCATTTAGGGTAGCATCTCCTAAAACATATTTTTCATAATATCTGGGGTGTGCAAACATTCTTAGATTATGTTGTGGGTTGTCTTAGTATCAGGGGGAAAAATCCCAGAATGCACTACGTAAAACTGCTGTATGAAAGTATCCAATCCAACATCTTTCAATTATAATACAGTTATATTTTAAATTGTGTTCTTTGGATTAATATGTGACATGAATGAGAATCATGTCAAAAAGTCAAATTAGGTTTAATTACATTAATTCTTTGTTTGAATTGAATAAAATGTCAACATTTCAGAGTTGACCCCAACCTTGCAATGCTCTGCTGTATGCGAGGCTATTCCATGGTATTTGTTATCATGCATGTGATATTGTGGTAATTTGTTGCAGTGAACATCGTTCTCAGTTGATCTAACAGCCATTTCATGTGTTTGTCTTTCAGGATTTCATGTTCTTTGAAAAGGGGGACTAATAGCTGTTATGAGTTCTCTGCTGCAGCTGGTAGCTGGTCAGTCAGTCAGTCAGACAGACCACGTCTTCCTGTTGGAACTCTCTGGCAGGGAACGGTGGCTGCATTTATTGACACAAAAACAAGAGTTTTGTTGCAAAACATTTAGATAACATAGTTTCATTTAGACTAATTCCGATAGGTCCCTTTGGTTTTTGTTTTTCTGTTTTTGTGACCGACTTACATTTTAACAGGCTAAATCCTATTTTCACAGACAACCTGGCCAAAGGCCATAAAATACATCGAACTACATTAGTACAGTAGAAAAAAATACAAAAATAAACACAATATACAAGGATTAGACAAAGAAACATGAAATACATTAAATACAACAGGACATATACAGTGCAGTCTATAAGTGTTTGGACAATCCCACAAGTTTTGTTGATCTGGTTCTGCATTCCTGGTCTTTGTGTCAATGCACAGACAGCCAGCTTTATTTGAGACTAGTTTCATCGATATTGCTTTAGAAATAAAAACATTTTTTTACATGATCCCCCCCATTTTACCAAAAGAATATGGATAATTGGCATTAAAGTTCTCTTATTAGGCATGTGTGCTTGTTTGCATAATTGGTGCAAAAGAGAACTGTGGATGTTTTGATTCTAGGCTTTGCATTTGGAGTTGGTTGTTGGTGTCTGACAACATGAGGACCAATGAAATGTCAATGAAATTCAACTGTAACTGGCTCACTTGTCTTCACTGACAATTCAACTCTAACTGGCTCACTTGTCTTCACTGACAATTCAACTGTAACTGGCTCACTTGTCTTCACTGACAATTCAACTGTAACTGGCTCACTTGTCTTCACTGACAATTCAACTGTAACTGGCTCACTTGTCTTCACTGACATTGTGACTTCTGACAGCAGTGGCACAGAAACATCTTGTCCACATCCAACCGAATGTCTCAAAACCCGTTGGACAGCACTTCAGGGAAAGTAAAGCCCTGGAAGAGCATGGACAGTGAAGATAAAGCCCTGGA
>JACXGI010019934.1:0-11601 GCA_016801175.1 Esox masquinongy | reverse complement strand
ACTACAAATAATACTAATACTGCATCAACACATCCAGCTGAAACCGCCTGATACTACAAATAATACTAATACTGCATCAACACATCCAGCTGAAAACACAAAGAAAGGTGGACAGACAGCTGGACAGACAGTTGGACAGACAGCTGGACAGACAGGTGTACGAACAAACGGGCGGACGATCGTGCACACAGACAGACGGATGGGCGGAGAGACGGGTGGACGCAGACAGACGGGTGGGCGGACAGGCGGGTGGACGGACAGACAGACGGGTGAACACACAGACAGACGGGTGGGCAGACAGACGGGTGGACGCAGAGAGACAGACGGGTGGACACACAGACAGACGGGTGGACACAGACAGACGGGTGGACACACAGACAGACAGGTGGACACAGACAGACGGGTGGACACACAGACAGACGGGTGGACACAGACAGACGGGTGGACACACAGACAGACGGGTGGACACAGACAGACGGGTGGACACAGACAGACGGGTGGACACAGACAGATGGGTGGACAGGCAGACAGCTTGCCGGGGAGAGTTATATCACCTGCAGGGATCTGAAAAGCGTGCTGGAAGTCAAGGTAAACAGGATCATTTCCACAGGGCCCATCTCAGTCCCAGTCAGGCTCCGTCACTTAATCTGAGGAATGGCTCTATCTGGTTCTCCCCGTCTCTCTGGTCTCCATCTGGGCAGTGCTGTTGTATGGCTGTGGGGACCATTTTTCAAGCTTTGATCCTGTCTCATCCATAGTAATTTATATAATTTAGTAATGAATTGAGATGTAATAGCACACGCATGAATCATCAGTTACTTGGCACGTTGCGTTGTTTGTGAAAGTTCACAGGTCACTGTGGATGGCAATGAGTGAACAGAGCAATTATAGTCATTTAAAATATGAATATATATACATTTTCATATTTTTACTGTTAATAAAAGTTATGGTTACATTTGGTCCTAATTCAGTTAAAAATATATATATATATATATATCTGATGAGATGCTGAAATATTGAACTAATCTTAGACTGAAATATTGATCTGAAAATACATATCAAACCTTAAAGACATAGGAAGGCATCTGGTGTATGAAGAAGGCAAGCATATGTGTGTGTGTGTTTTAAAACCATGAAGGCACCAACCAGACACTCTTTACTATAATCATCAATTCCACTTTTATTTTTTGTAAAAACATCCAAATAAAGCCAGATGCCCCAGGAGAACACCCAATTTTAGAACTGCTTCCCACGAACAGGACACAGAAAAGAACAAAACGTCAGTATTTTCTCCGAGATATAAGCCGTGAGACACATAGCCGGCACTATAGAATTGCGTACAGTGCAAAACAAGTCTTCCCGACAGGAAGGGTCGAATGTCATCTGCTTTGACGGATAGGTTCCCATTGGTGTCCCACAGGTTACAGAGGTGGGGGGGGGGGTACTGGGAGGGGGGATATACTGGAGTCCTCTCTCTTATGAGGTATAGTCCAAAGAGAGCGGAAGAATGAAGCTAAGCCCTCACTGGCTGGCTGACTAGTTGACTGGCTGACTGGCTGGCTGGTTGGTGTCTCGGTTGAGTGAGGCATTTGCAGGAAGCCCAGACTCCAGCAGAAGTAAGGGTGTGGGCTTTCCCCGGCCGCATGGATCCAGTTTCCACATTCTTCCTATCGCCACACCTAAATCCTTAATTGTCTGGCCACAGACAAAGTATTTTGGAGACCACACCGCTGCAGCCAGCGTTCAGCTGCGGACCCGGCGTGTTTAAATTGGTCCCGGACCCAGTCTGTAACTCGTTGTTCCGTGCAGGACCGGAGTTAGAACGAGGGGAGGAAAAAAAGACAGAAATCCTTTTCGGAATTTGCGTCTGGCAAGAAAGACTGGGCAAATAAATGTGGACGTTTTTTTGTTATTTCAATCACCACCATTCTGGAAAACGAACACGGGCAAGGATGGGAGGCGTTTTTGTAAAAAACTTCGGTATCGGTTTTCACACTGTGAAACAGAAAGAGACATGTTGACACGCCGAATGGCCGTTTAATATTACTATAGCCTGAAATCATAGCCGCTGTGTAACGCCGTCCCCCGTCGAAGAATAGAGTGGCTTTGTGAAGTGAGCGCACACACATAAACACACTCACAGTATATTTTGGCTAATGGCGTCATTAGCGCGCCGTCTATTTAAAACAAGCTCCACCATTTGAATTTACAGCGCCGGGGAGTCTATAAAAAAATCAGGTGAGAACATCATTTTCCTGGATGTCAGGCTTGTGTATCCTCCCCACCACCAACCCACCACCCACCCCCATCCCCCCCGCCCCTCGCTTGTTTCTGATCAATAAAGGCCTATTTTCTCC
This sequence comes from Esox masquinongy, assembly GCA_016801175.1. Taxonomy (NCBI): domain Eukaryota; kingdom Metazoa; phylum Chordata; class Actinopteri; order Esociformes; family Esocidae; genus Esox; species Esox masquinongy. The sequence goes on along the minus strand of JACXGI010019934.1, from coordinate 9,244 downwards.
CACACACAAGGTTCCCCATTCAATACAGCTGCCACTGGGTTTAAAAACACAGAAGCATGATCCATTTATTATGGTCTGTTACGATGATTTATCTGCTCAGACACCTGCCACTGAAAACAGGTTTGGTTTATTTCCTGTATATGTTTTTTATTGACAGCCATTGGTGGATTGCCAATTCATCATCATGGGAGTGGGTTGTGCTGGACTGGATGCGTGACTCCACTCTTACTTTGGGATACCACAGCTTCATCTGCCTTTCGTTGCGTGGTGTTGTGAACGTTACAGGAAAAGTATATGTTCACTATATACGTACGTGATAAACATGTACTGTACATTAGTGTCACACTGATGTTGCATGCAGTTTTTCGCAATTTTTACAGACCTCTGTTTATGTGTAACCCCTGAATTTGTGATAATTCAAAGCGCTGTAGTAGCAGAAATTTTAATTATGCCAACGAAATTAACTGTTTAAAGGATTAGTGAAGGATTAGTGAAGTGAAGCAAAATAGGGGGAAAAATCTACAGAAATACAATAGAGTTATTTCTCATTTGCTGCAACGAATATTTCATGTAACAAATATTTCACTTAATTGAGTAGTGATTAAATGTAGTACCTGTTGTGACTTATTAAGTTCTGTGTAGTAGCTGAGTAGTACCAGTTCTCATGTATGGTGAAATTGATGCGATTAGACTTAATTAAAAGGCAAAGAAATGTGTATTCCCTGGAAAATATCAGGTCATAAGTATAAAAAGTGGCCAGTTCCTGAGATGGTAACGTGTAGAAATTTGAATCTTGGCAGAATTGTAAATGGCACTGGTTTTCATACTCAAATGCAATTCCATGTTACTTGGCCACATGGTGGCGCTATAAAAAGCTCACATCCTTCACCCCACGTGACGTCTAGTATTTTAACATTTAGTACATTGGTCCACCTCCGCACAAGGAACACGTTTGCCTCTAGGATCCATAAATTGTACCATGATGGATTTTCTGCCATTTTTTAATTTTCTTGAAAACACCTAGCTAAATATCCACTCCCCAGGGACAAATGACTCATCTGCACGTAACTCTGCGCATAGCTTATATGGACAATATTCAAACAATGCTACATTTTCTAGTCAACTACCCCACCAAAAAAAACTGTCCACTGCTGACCAATGAATTTTCATGTGGGTGGGGTCTAACACAAATGCCTATAAATACAGCATAGGTATTCCGATCTTAATACAACTTTGTGAACAGTGATAATAAGACACCACGTGTGCAAGAAAATTCAAATGGGGCCATCTTCAGCTAATCTCTAGAGTGTGGTTTTCTTCAACCTAAAGGTGGCACTATTGTATGGGGAAAACTTTTGTTCAAGCCCATTGGCTCATAGCGACCATATTGTTTTCGCTAGACCGCTGCCGGAAAATATAGCATTTACTGGGATGCTACATACAAAGTTTTAATGGGCATCAGACCAACAGTTCTGGGGGAGTAGTGTTTTGAGCTACAGAACTTAGTTTACCATTTTGAAGACTACATTGAAAACCTATTGCATGACTTTTTCATTGTTCATTGATGAGATCTTTTATAAAGTAGAAGAGGAGCGAAATATGGGAAAATGTCTAATATACCTCAGTTGTGGGACAGTGGGGTTACATAGCTGAAACCCGGAAACGCTGCTTGCAGCTTTAATCTTTTTTTTCTTTTCTTTTTACATGAGAGGTTATATGAGAGTGCAGTTGGAACTCGTTTAACTAAACAAAAACTGGGCTTTTCTATTGTGCTGTCCCACAGAAACCGAGAGAAAATAAGCAAACATCTCCTTACTTAAGTTGTTGAATTACACATACACATGTTGTAAATACTCTGGTGATTTCTTTAAGCCTGTCTGCCAAACACTGATGTTTTGTTGAAACGGTTCCAATCCGTAGTTCACAATGAAATCTCAGTTGATATGCAACTGGAGGTAGGCCACTAGATTCAGCCACAGGAAGATTTTTGTCCGAACGCCTTTTCCGGGCCCAGGAACGAAATTACAATAAATTATTTGTTCACTGCAAAAATGACCACAATTTAGCCAGAAACAGATTAAATTTAATAAGAAGAATAATTTCATATCTTGATTAAATTAAGACACGATCACATCATTTGAGTGTGTGTGCCTGTGCGCATGTGTACTTGCGTGCATGGGTGGTGTGTCTATGTCTTTTAGAATCCTGCCAAACTCTAAATGCCAACCATAGTCTCAAGAGGTCTTCTCTGTCAGGTTGTTGGCTGCTATAGCCCCACATTTGACATTTGACCACTTTAACTTGGAGGTCCTTTATTAATACGATGTGTTACGTGCCAACTTTTAATAGCTACGCGAAGACATACATCTTCTGATCAGGGCCTGTTATAAAGAAATGTCTTGAAGTTGTCTCAGAACCACATTCTGCAAATACCACACACGATTCAGCCTGTAGGTCCAACTTCCAAAGCTCGAGTGACCTCATACACACTTTCCACTGTCGGTTTTCTCTCAGATACAAATTGCATGTTAGCAGATTCCCTGGCCACTGTTGCTAATCATCAAATTACACAGTGTGAGAAAAAGGTAGGCAATGAAAGATCATCCTTAAAGGGCTGCAAATACAAGAGAGATTAAAAACAAAATGCATTTTGGGAATATTGATGAGGTAAAGACAAAAGCATGCGGACAAAGTATTCCGTGTCTTTTCCTCACCCCAGGATGTTCTCCCTGGTCAGCGGAAAAGACGCTGGAGCCATTTTGTCCGGATGATAAATGGGGCAGGCTGACAGGTCACTTCTCTCATCCCCACTCCTCACCCGCCCTTCCTCGCCCCCACCCCCCCTCCCGAAAGCCACAATTTGTTCCTTCCAGCAGGCGAGAGACAGATCTTCTTGGGGTGACAGATTTATTGGTGTCTGCATGAGGTAAAACGCCTCAAACCCCCGATAAGGTCTCGAGACCACTGCTGAGAGAGATTGAACCTCCATTTATATCCAGTTGGGTCTCCAGTAAAGGGCTTCACCTATATATTTCACCCACAGGGACATGGGGCAGGAATGGACTCCAACACCTAATTGTCTCTACAAGCTCCAAACCAGATTAAAAGTTTTGCATAGGGAATACTTTTTTCTGACAGAGTTTAAACAGCATACATTTTAACAGAGTTTAAACAGCATAATACACATCATATTTCATTTTAAATGGTCTTCAACCAACATATGAAACATGTCAGAGATTTCTAGTCTGTACGAGAAACCTGGAAGTCATTGTGCTGCTCCGCCCGTGTAAAGTAGAGCCCGGCTTGAGGTTTTGGTGACGGCTGACTTGTGAGTTCACAGGTGTCCCCGCCACAAAACCACCTCACATAGGGGCCTCATTTAGGCCAAACCCAGGCTTCGCTGACGGAGGGGCGGCCTACGGGTGGTCCTCACACACACACATACACGCGCGCACACACGCACGCGCACACACACACGCACACACACTAGATTCACACCCACACACATACACCCACTGATACACTCATAAACACACACTTAGATCCACAAATCCCTGCATTTGCTCTTGCTCTCTCTCTCTCTCTCTCTCACACACACACACACACACACACACACACACACACACACACACACACAGCTGCACTGCTTTGAAAATATACAAACCCTCCCCACCTTCTTCAGGTCTGTCAGACCGATGAAGGTTTCCTTCCAGCCCAATTTAACTCCAGATCCCCCAGACTAACGTCAGGCCCAGAAGTACCTACCCAGCCATCTCCATTGCCAATGCCAACGTGAAGAACAATCACACCTATATACTACATATGTATTTGTATGTAGTTTAGTAAAAGTAATTTCAAGATGTAATAGACAATTTGGTTTTGCGGTCACTTAATAGAAGCATGTTCTATTCTGGGAGAACATCTGCATTTTAAAAAAAAATGTAGGGTTTGATACCAGACAGGAAGAGAGGAAGAAATGAAGGGCCTTTGCACAATGCAGATTGATCCGGGCCAAGACAAACAGAAGCCATTTAACCTTAATGACATCTTAATGACATGATGTCTAAGGCATCGCGTTTAAGAGTGACCTTATAATTCCAGAGGAAGAAGGTTGGTTCTGGTCCGCGGTGCCTCATTCAGAACGTGACCCATGTATGATGCACAGATCCAGTGGAGGATCTCGCTGCTCACAAAGAAGCAGACTTGTTCCCCTGTCCGCATCCGTCTGTTCTCCCTACCGCCATGTCAGGGCCCGCCTCCTCGTCTGTCTGTCCATCATGCGCAGGAGTCCGGGTGTATTTCCACGCAAAGTGTGTGTGCTTGTGTTTAGGTGTGTGTGTGTGTGTGTGTGTGTGTGTGCTTTACTGTAAGTCCTGAAAGACACACAGGGGAGTAAGAAGTCTCTAGGGTTTTATCCTTCCGTCCAATGGGAGACCTGTTGTTCTAATGGGTTAATGATCGGCCAGTGAGTTAGAGTGCAATTATAGGGTATGCAAACTGTATTTAGCACATGGCTATAATACACACACACACTCACACACACTCACACACACACACACACACACACACACATATACACACACACACACACACACATGCAAGCATTCCATTCATAGGACAGGGAGACATTTCCTACTCTCCAATAACAAAACGTGCTATTCTATATAGATATGGGCTTGTACAAACTAATTGATTGCCAAACATTATAGAGTTGAAAATGACTGATCTTATTGGTTGAAAATATCTGAGCTTATTGGTTGAAATTGGCTTAGCTTAGAGGTTGAAATTATCTGATATTTTTTTTATGTCTGATAGCTGGTAGAGAACGTCATTGGTTGAAAGTGTATGCTCTGACTACTTGACAATGTGTGCTATTATTTCTTGGAAATGTGTGATTATATTGGTTAACAATTATCTGATCTAATTGATTGAAAATGTCTGATCCTGTTGGTTGAAAACGTTGGATCTTATTAATTGAAAATGTCAGATTTTATTGGTTGAAATGTCTGATGTTGTAGTGGCGCAACCACAGTTGTCTATTTGAAGCAATGATTAAGACAATACCATTTTTCTATTATTGATTGAAAATGTCTGAGCTTATTGGGTAAAAATGTCTGATACTGAATTATACTGAATTATACTGAATTATACTGATACTGAAAATGTCTGATCTTGATTGGATGAAAGTGTTGGATCTTATTGGGTGAAACTTTTGGATCTTATTGGTTGAAAATGTCTGACGTTGTATTATTGGCTGAAAATTTGCATCTTCTAGTTCAGGTCTCAGTAAAATTCCCTAATTTTCCAGAAATCCTGTTTGGAATATTCTGTATTTTCTCCTTATTCCTTACAAAGAATTTGTTGTAATCTCTGATCCTAGGTGGAAACTGAGATTGTTTCAATCCATACTTCATAATGTAGATTACATCTACCTTACTTCCACACTTGAACCACATTCCCTCGATTAAAATGGAAGAACCATCCATAAATGACATTCCTTTGTATTGACCTGTCCCAACACAAGCACGTTGTTAATAGGTTAGGCCCAGTGTTTGTCATCCATTAGTATTTGGTTAAGTGCCGAAAAGCTAAATCTTGATGGCAGAGGGAAATAAGGAAGTAGGTTACAGGAACGTTGTGTGTGTATGTGCTGTCTGTAAACACTGCATATTTAGAGGAAAGAACTAGTCAAACCCCTCTGAGTGTGTGCACAGTGTCTGATAGATATCCACCCCAGGAGTTTATCCAGGCCAAACAATAGTCTCTCTTCAGTCTGAGAGCACTCTCGGCGCTTGTAGAGCCGTAAACCGAATCTCTCAACCCTGCCTCTGACCTCCTCACCTCACCTGTCTTCATTTATAGATCGGCTTGCTGCAGTGAACCTTTATTACTGCCCACAGTTGACGCAGCTGTTAATGCAAGAGCTAATTGAAAAGTATCACATTGATTGGTGGAAGCGCATTAAATGAGGTGGCGTAGTTTCCCACAGAGGGGCGTTTTATCTCATCAGTGGTTAATAAGGAGGATATCTTAATGCTTGTGCTACCAAGCCTGGTAGCTAAGAGGCTTTGAGAGGCTTTAAGCAGACGCTTAACTGTTCTGTGTCATTAGCGTGGTGTTAGATGGCGCTTCGGCGAGGGCCGGTGGTGAAATAAAAAGGCCAGCTCCATCACACTCCATTGGGTCCGGGAGTAGAAAGTAGATAGCAGTGAATGTGGTGACCTGGGGTCAAGCAGAGGGGATGGGATCACTGTCTCAACTGACCGCTCACAGACACACACACGAATGCACACAATCTGGCTGTGTGTGTGGGGGGGGGTGGGGGGGGGCACAGACAGCTCATCAAACAAAGACTCACCTGGCACATAGAAAGTACTGGGTGTTATGGGACTGTTCTGTGTTCCATTGTTGTTGAACTGTTCTGACTGGCCTGACTGTTCTGTGTTCCATTGTTGTTGAACTGTTCTGACTGGCCTGACTGTTCTGTGTTCCATTGTTGTTGAACTGTTCTGACTGGCCTGACTGTTCTGTGTTCCATTGTTGTTGAACTGTTCTGACTTTTCTGTGTTCCATTGTCGTTGAACTGTTCTGACCACCTTTTTTCCCAATCTAGTCAGGCCTTCTGGTATGCAGCAAACCACGGTCTGTTCTGTATCTTACACGCTGAGCCAAACGTAATGGGGTCTTTAGACCATCTGGTAAATGGCAGCCGTTCGTGTGAGGACTGGTACATTGCCCTGCTTGACCTCCCTGTTGACCAGGCAGCTACTGAGCTGAGACAGGTGGTCTTCACCAACCACGCACACGTACAAAGATGCTGTCAGAGGACCCCGGGTTTGATCGTGATGATAGGTTGTTTTGCGGGTCAGGGAACGGTGCTCATCTTGGATGTGGGCTTCTCATTCAATGGCTACATGGTGCAGACCCCAGCTGACAAGGTTCTAAAATATACCAGCCCCATGTGTCACGCCTCAAGAGCCAGGGGCATCGGCACTGACTTGTAGTTCTGGTGTTTGTCTTGGCCATGCTCACTGACTGACAGCGTGTGGCCCCCAGATTGTAAAACCAAGGCGAAATGACTAGTGAGGTACAGTCGTCGGTCAGAGGTCATGGGCAGCCTGCTGGTGCATAGGAGGTACTTCCTGTACCTATATGTTTCTATGATTGGAGCATTTACGCTGTAATGTGATTGGTGAATTCAAATGAAGTATTCAAAGTGTTTGTGCGCGTGTGTGTGTCTATGTGTGTCTATGATTCATCTCTATCTACCTGATGTCCCCACAAATATGGTTTTGGGACCTGCCAAAATATGTTTTTGCACGTCCCCAATGCAATTTCTGGCTTAGGAGTTAGGTTTTGTGAAAAAAGCGTACAATCGGGTGTAGTGTTGGAATTGGGGTTACTATTATTTTTAGGTATTACTGGTTAGGGTTAGAGCAAGGTTACATTTAGGCATCCAAATTAGGTTACGTGAATAAGTTTAATGTTAGGGCTAAAGATGATGTTGAACATGGATTTCTTGGTTAGGTTTAGGTCTTAGATTCCCACAATGAAAGAAAGACAAAATGTGTGGGTATATGTGTGTATGTGTGTTTTTGTGTATGTGTGTGTGTGTATGTGTGTGTTGTGAGTTCAGCCATAAATTAAAAAAAATATTGCAATCCAGGCATTTGTCAGACATTAACATTTACGTATTTTATGTTTTCGAAATGGTCCTGCTTCCATCATACCTCCATCTGCAAGTTTGGTGCAACATGTTATAACACCATGTTTTTTTTTCATTTATTATTCTCAAATGAGACGTCTAAAGAATCTGCGGTAACACACAAATACCATCTTAATGTTTGTTGAAATGCTCACACACGTGCAGTGCCTTGAATAATCCTGACATTCCTCACACAGCTGTTTTCACATTCACAATCCTTCTCAGTGCCACTTTCGAACTGGAATCAGGCAATAGGCTAACAGCCAAGCTCAGGAGATACAGGCAATGGACTGTAAACAGACATCCAAAGGAGACCGCTAGATCTCGATAAGGCCTCCGACCCAATCGTTTTTTCAATTTTCTCAGGGGGTTCAAATACTATTTGACGTATTTTCAATTTTTTCCCTTGGCCCGCCTGAAGTGTCAGATGGGCAGAGTTTGGGGGATTCCGGTAAATTCTAACGGTGCATTCAGTCAGGCACGCTCATGCAAGCACAGACAATGCGTTTGACATTATCTCGAGTAGCATTTGAACCCAGGTGTGTCTGTGTTAGTTTCACCAGGGGTGCGGAATATACTGTAACCTGGCTTTGTTGTGGCTCGGACCCTGGCTGCACCTGACAACAGCTAGAACCGGCCACCTCTATTGTTTCTACAACCTCTTGAAAATAACAGCATATAGGAAGCAATGTACAATGACTGTTGCTTGACCCCGCTAATGGTTTTAACAGTAGTATTTTTCGGAGGGCGGGGGGGTGCTCTAGTTTGTATTCAGCGGAGGACTTAGTTCGGTGTCTCCGCGGGTCTGTGGAAAACATACAGAGTCAGCGCAGGTTCGGACAGGACACATGCAGAAATATGATTAGGGCATTCCTTTCCGTGGTGGGATGTTCGTATCCGCCGTGCATGCTGGGACGGAAGGGTGCACTGGAAGCGTTGTCAGGGGCACCCAAAAGCAGTCCACACCTACAGGAAACAAGTGTGCAGCCCGTCTACCCCGTGACCGGAGGCCAAAGGACCCAGGTCCAATAGTCTACCCCGCGACCGGAGGCCAAAGGACCCAGGTGCAAGTAGGGCGCTAAATGGAGAACTTGGTGCCATTTGGGACGACCCATTGGAGTGCTTGTTGAGAAGCAGGCAAAGTGGCATGAGTCATTAATGGCGTGGCCGCGGCTCACAGCCTTGCGCTTTCCCAGGCTCTACTGTTTACAGGACTGTCAGTCTCTCTCTGTCCCTCTGTTTATCTCTCATATGTGTGTATGTGTGTGTGTGTGTGTGTTTCTGTAATTGGAGCATATGCATGCAGACGTGTTTTCTTGTGCATGCATGCACACGGGTGTGTGTATGTAGAGTCCTCTAGGAAGCCAACGCGCTGTTACTCTGTTAGTTCTTCTGCCGTTATCAGCAGGGGACCATTTCTGGTAGCCAGGACGGGGGAGAAAGACTGGTAGTCAGAATGGGGGGAGAAAGACTGGTAGTCAGAATGGGGGGAGAAAGGCTGGTAGTCAGGATGGGGGGAGAAAGACTGGTAGTCAGGAC
>JACXGI010019933.1:0-11602 GCA_016801175.1 Esox masquinongy | reverse complement strand
TCGTGTCCCTTCTTGAGTTCTTGGCTCCACACACATATCAGGTTGCGGGGCCCCTCCAATAATAGACAGCAGCTGTTTACTATGTGTACCTCATATAGCACCTAATAGCAAAGCATTATTCCTCTGTGTTGTGTTCGTTTAACAAGAGTATAGGACTAACATACATTTATGTCATTAGGAAAAGACATGCTTTCTCACATTGGTCAATTGCGTTTTCACCCCATGTAAAAGTCTTCCACGTATGCGGGTATTGGAATTCTATCAAAGACACTTCCTAATCAACTTTCAAATCTATACCTTTGGCAAATTTTGTGGTATAGCTCAAACTCAAATTGTTTGGATAGACATGTCTCAACGAGTTACTGGGGAGCGTTATGTAGAAACCGCTGTCACCCATACTGATTGCAGTAGCTGTAAATGACTCGGTCCAGCAAGTCCTAGTGTTTTTATCCTGTTTGTAGGTCAAGGACTTACTCTGATGCTATGCAACTGTTGAATTTCTCAGGCCAAACAAGCCATTTCACAAGACTCATTTTCTTTCCTTTCTGCATTTTTATCCAGAACTACTTCCACTTTAAAAGTTTTATCCTTAACCACAATTATTTTCAATAATTCCTGTTCATAAAATGTCCCGACGATCACATCACCATCATAAACTTTTATTCTATACACAGGAGGCACCCTAGGAATGCATTCCGTTATTGTAAAATATTCATCTGTGTACCCTTCTTCATAACCCTTGGTAAACACCCCTCTCAACTTTGAGAGTCTTACAGTATCTCCAACTCGGAACTTGTAACTTTGATTTCCATTTCTCATCATTGTTGTCCCATACAGGTTCTTGAGAACTTGTCCAACATTTCCTTTACAAACGTCAACAGGCTTCATCTTAATAGACCGATGGTAGCTATGATTGTAACCACGAACCAAATCTTGAATCACATCAACATAACGATGTGTGTTGGCAGCCGTGAGATACCACCACATTCATGATTTAATTGTTTTATTAAATCTCTCAACGATGCTCGCTTTGACATAATTTCCTGTAGCAAAATGTTTTATGCTGTAATTCTTCATCAACAATTCAAAATGTGAATTAAAAAACTCCTTCCCCTTGTCCGTTTGGAATTTTTTGGGGCTTCTTCCTTCTTTTAATGTCTTCAAATGCATGCTTTACCATGATAGCACTTTTATTTTGCAGCACACGAACCCAGGCGTATTTGCTTAACACATCTATATATGTTAACATAAATTTCATGCTATTGTTTTCCGCACTATAAGCACTCATGTCGACCAAATCCAGTTGAAATTATTAATTTATATCGTGAACCCAGACGAAGTAAAGCTTTCTTGTAGCAACACCATGTCATAATGGAATAACTGCGTTGTTTGTGCACTAGAACTACCAAGGCAGTCATTTCGACCGTTTTTTTTGCAAGTTAATAACTTTGTTGAACTGAAACCCATGTACCTATAGGACCTTGACTTTTCATAAATGTGTGTATGTTTTATGCTAAACTTGTTGTTTCATTAAAATTGATATGGAACTATTTTTCATGAATACTCATGTATTTCCCATATTATTTCAAGGTTGTAATTACACCAAATGGCCACTAGATGGTAGCAGAGGACTGGCAGCGCAGTTTACATTTACTTCTCATTATAAAAACAGTAAGAGACCAAACTTTTTTCGAAAACTCCTACACATCCCTCTAGTAAGTTGACAGAACAACATTTTTACATCATTATTATAATAAAAACAATGCAATACGGTGCTAAATTTCATAAATAGCGAACTACTTACTTGTTATCCAGATGGGTCACATAGCACAAAAGCCCATACCCTTACGTCATTCCCGAAAACACACACCTTTCCCGTAACTGTAACCACTGTTCACCTTTTTCCACGTTTCAATATTCAAAACTCTTTCTGCAAAACCTTACACAAAGTGGACAAATAAATAATTAATTGCATTACATATTTATTCAGCAAACACATGCTCTCAATATAATTAACTCAAGTCATCACAAACCTAAACTCAAAAAGCACACCTTTCTCCAGGTGAAAATACTAAGCCTCAAAAATGTTAACACACTAATCAGAATTGCAGGATCAATCAATAGGGCCTAGTGGCATGTCCATGTGCTTTGGACGAATGGATCCTAACAATGCTGCAGTTGCAAGACAACAGAGAGGAAGAGTACTAGTATGAGGCGGTGGAGAATGTGTGACCGCAACCCCTATGAACAGCAAAACAAGGAGGCAATGGTGGACGCCTGTGGTGATGTGTTTGTGGAAGTCTATCCAGGGAGTTCTAAGGCACACAAGGGCATTTTCCCCACGCTGCCTGGAAAGAGTAAAGAATGTGTGACGTTGATGAGATTTTATTGCCCGACCTAGACCTGAGACGAGATGATGAGAACACTGATGCTGAGCAACCTGACACAGACATGACACGAGATGATGAGAACACTGATGCCAAGTAACCTGTACATTTGCTGCATTAGGAAATAAAGCTTTGGGAAATTGGTTATTATATTTCTTATATTTCTAATATGTTTTGTCAGTGACAGTACAAAGGTACATTTTTTGACCCAAACAGCATATGCAGTAGTATGCTCTTATCCACTTATGTAATTTATTACAGTACTGTTTTGAATTTCTTTCACCAGGGTATTCCTGAAAGGGTTATCTGGATAGTAAGTGCTGTGATTTTACAAAGTTTCCAATTATTTTTCTGAAAACCTATTCTAAACATTTTGTTAGCAGTGTTCTGAATTAGTCACATAGTCTCTGTTTTTGACAGCTTATGTGTGTTATCTGAGGGCAGAGTTTGAACTGGGACACAGGTGTTTGTACCGTTGGGGGTACGTTATTAGAATTGTGTGTGAAGATTTGAGAAAATGGTGAGTCGTTCCAGGAATTGTGTCTAAGCAATTGAGAAAAACTGTAATGTGACAGACATCATGGTGACTGGCTGAAGTTGTAGCAGCCAACCGCCAACATGAACATTTTTACCACAGCTCTACCACGTTTTACTTTGAATGGGCCAAAGTAATCCATGGGCACATTGGTGAAAGGTAGTTCATCCGCCACCAGTCTCTCCTGTGGCAAATCTGCCATTTATTACTCGCTTCTGGTTCCACTCAACCTTTTACAAACAACAAAAATGAGCCGCCTGATGGCTGAGTTGGCATCGGGTATCCAATACCGTTGCCAGAGCCGGGAAAGAGTATGGTTTCAACCACTATTCCCAACGTCCTCATGCATTTTCCTGATGATAAGATGAGTGATGTGATGTTGTTTTGGGAAGATGGCAGGATGCTTGGTTTCTGCATGCATAGCAGATTTGCTTAAGCGACCACCTACTCTGATTATTCCATTATCCAGAAATGGGGAGAGTCTGTAAAGACTGCTTCCCTTCTTTATTGCGGCACTATTTGTCAGTGCAGCAATGTCTTCTGCAAACTCACTCCTCTGTCAGTGCCTGATGATTTCTTCCTCTGCTTTTACCAGATCATAGACTGAGAGGAACTTATTGAGATAATTGCCCTTACCCTCCTTCTTACGTTGTTGCCTCAGAGCGTCTTTGATTTTGAGGATCCAAGCAATGGCTCTATTCAGGATATGCCACCGAGAATAGTGAGAAAACAGCACGTCCACTATGTTCACTCTTTGCTGCTCTACGGACAGAGCATTAGCCACAGCTTTTCCCTTTATCTCTAGGTCGTCAGGAGCCAGAGTTTGATCCAGCTGGATAGGCCATTTGGATTCTGGCTGCATTGTTCTTCAGGAAGGCCTGTACTGTAGCACCTCTGGAAGCACAGTCAGCAGGGTTGAGTAAGGTATTAATATGTCTCCACTGGGAAACATCAGATGCCTCTTATAGTATTGACTCTGTTAGCAACAAAGTTTTGAAATCTGGATGTTTCATTCCTGAGATATTTCAACACTGAAGTGCTGTCAATCCAAAATGTTAATTTTTCCAGAGAGAATTCTAACTCAGTTTTCAACAACTTATCGATGTGTACGGCGACTGTGGCTGTAAGTTCCAGCCGAGGGATAGTTATCAGTTTTATAGGTGCGACCCTGGCCTTTCCCATGATGAATGCGCAGTGGGTCTGTCCCTCAATGTTGGTGAGTAATAAGTAAGTAATAGTACCGTAACCATTCTCGCAGGCATCTGAAAAGTGGTGTAGCCTGGCTGACACGGGCTCTCCAAATCCCATAGGCTTATTGCACCGGCTGACCTCAAAGTCAGCTAGTGACTTCAAGTCTTGCAACCAAGTCAACCATCTTTGAGCTAATGATTCAGGAATACCCTCATCCCATCCGAATGTTTGCCTGCATAATTCTTGCAATATTTGTTTCACAGGCAGAATGAATGGTACTAGAAGGCCAAGCGGGTTATAAACCAAACTCACCATAGACAAAATACCTCTCCTGGTGAGTGGTCGGTCCTGGATGGTTATCTGGAACTGAAATAAGTCGATTTCTGTGCACCACTGCACTCCAAGAGCTCTTTCGTTTGGCAAGAGATCCCTGTCCAAATCTAGATCCTTAACATCCTTGACTCTCTCCTCCGGAATTGAGGCGAGCAACAACCGGTCATTGCTGATCCATTTATTCAGCCTAAATCCTTATGTAGCACAGAGGGCTTTGAGATCTTGTGTTAGTGTTAAGGCCTGCTCCACATTCGATACTGATTTCAAACAATCATCCACATAATAGTTTCTCAACACTGTGTTTACAGTAGCTGGCTTAAAAACACCCTCATTATCTTTTGTACACTGCCTGAGAGCGAAATTGGCACAGCTGGGGGAAGAAATGCTGGTACACCAGATGTGTACCAGCATTTTATACACTTCCAGCTCCTGATCCAGATCTCCATTAGGCCACCACAGAAAACGCAGCAAGTCAGAATCTTCCATGGGAACCTTCACTTGATGGAACATAACCTCAATGTCAGCCATGAAAGCAACAGGCTCCTTACGAAATCTGGTCAATACACCAACTAGGCTATTCGTCAGGTCTGGCCCTTGCAGTAGTTGATCATTGAAAGAGGTGCCTTGTTAGGAAGCACCACACTCAAACACCACTCGTAATGTTTTCTTTTTTGGATGGTACACCCCGTGATGTGTAATGTACCAAACTTTCTTGGGTTCTTTGCCTGTAGAATCATTTGACAGCTTTACCGCAAAGCCTTTATACATGACGTCTGCCATAAATTTCACAGAATGTTGTGTTCCTTTTTAATTTTCTTTTCAAATTGATGGCATGCTGTTCTGCCACACAGCCGTTGTTGGGGAATTCTACCATCACATTTTTCAGTGGTAGGCCTATACTGTAGTGACCATCCACATGTTTTATAGATTGTGAAACACTCTTCATAAATTGCCTATATTCCTGTGACATCTCTAACTTCTCCTCATACTGTCGTTTAGGAAAATCATGCTTCATCTGTTGCTCCAGTAACTCTTCAAGCTATATGACAGATATCCTGTGCGTTGTTGCTGAATACTGACACTTAAGGGAGACATCTTTCCTCAATCGCCCATTAATGATCCAACCCAATTTAGTTTTTACTGCATAGGGGCCATTTCCACAGCATTTAATGACCATCCAAGGCACCATGGCTTTCGTCACATTAGCCACTATGAGCAATCTGATATTAGCGTTAATCTGGTGTAGACGTACCCCTTCCAAATAGTGCCATTGGTTCACATCCTTCTAGGTAGGGATACTTCCCTTCTTAACAGGAATCTCCTTCTGAGAAAAGACAGCTGGGAGCTCTATATAATTACCTTCCTCCAAACCACTTTAAGTCCAGAGACAACAGACGTTCTGATTGACTCTTCCCCATGCATAGTGCGTAGAAGAATGTCTGTCTTCCAAAAACCTTGAGATCTTTCAACCGTGCATCTGTGCTAAACGTTGCTGAACTTCCAGAGTCCAGGAATGCGTAAATTGCCAATGTTTTGTTACTTTTCCTTGATTTTACTTTAACGGGTATTATTGCCAGAATGCTTTCTGTTACACCAGCCACATTACGGTTCACAGATCCACCATTCATATCCACAAGTCCATGTGTGATGGATGATAGTGACTCAGATGGGCTTTTACCTGTACCTTTGTCTGGTTTGACATCTACTCTTAAATCCTGTTTGATAATGTGCAGCAAGGTTTGATGCATGAGTGAACATTCCTGACAGGTTAGCTTTCTCCTACATTGTTTGCTCATTTGACCAGGCACCAAACATCCAAAACATACTCCTTTCTCTTTAAGGAAATCTAACTTTTCTTGGTGTGTTCTTTCATCCAAACCGTTGCAGAGGTCCAAAGTCTGTAATCCATTACAGAACAAGCACCTTTGAGTTGTAGTGGTGTAACCAGAAGATAATTTACTTGCAGGGCTCTTTACTGTTGGTGCTTCTCCGAACCGGAGTGATGCTGGTGGCAAATCCACTCTTTTTCTCCTTGAAAACACCAGCGTGACTTTGCATGTGTCAGTGGACTTGCCTTACAGCTGGTTTAGAGGCTTCATGTAGGTTTCCAAATACTGGGTGAGAAAGGATTTTAGCTTGGCGATCAATAAATGTTACTAGATCTGGAAAGTTTGCACACCTTTCTTGTCTTTCCTGTAGATCGAAAGCAACTGTTCTCCATTTCTCCTTCAGCTTATATGGAAGCTTTGAAATTATGGCTTTCATGCTGCTTGGACCGTCCATCTCCTCCATAAAATCTCCAAAGGTGTTTGAACATCCAGAAAGAACGATTGCATACTCTTGCAGCACCTCCGGATCTTCAGCTCTGATCAATGGCCACTCTAGAACCTTGGTTATGTAAGCTCCTGCAATTTTATACTCATTTCCAAAGTGTTTTCTCAGAAGCCTTTTGGCCTCATTATAACCTCTGTCAGGATCAATGTACTGACAACTACGCACCAATTCTTTGGGTTGTCCCACAGTATACTGCTCTAAGAAATACAACCTGTCTTTGCTGTTGTTGGTCTTGTCCTCATTTCCATGTTCAAAGGCCCGTATAAAAAACTTGTAATTCAAAGGATCTCCTTTAAACACTGGGGTGCTAAGCGGAGGTAAGGTTGATAGCTTCTGTTGTTCAACCAGTACTTCAGTTATCATATTCTGATGTTGCATGACGTTAATTATGCTACTGATGTTCACTGTTTCACTCCCTATATGTGGACTCTGTATTTCTGGTTCAGCAGTATTACTCTTACCAAAGAAAATTTGACGTGGTCTTGCAGCTGGCTGTCGGCCATCAGAAGTTCTAATTTCTGTAGTTGTTGCTCTGTTGTGATTCTGCTCTGCTATGCTCGTGGGCCGTGGCCTGAAAGACTGTTCCGGGAGCAATACTCCTTGCGACCACAGTCGCTGCTGTTCCTCATACTGGACCTTGCTGGCAGGAGAAGGGGTATCCAAATGGAGTAGGGGTGGCACTGTCATGGGATTCACCCTTCTGCCCATATGTTCCTGTAACACGCTCCTGGATAGTTCTGCAGTGTCCAAATAGTCATACATTCTATCAGTGACCTGGAAATGGTTTACCTGAAAGCCATCTCTGAACACATTCAGCTTGGCACTAGTGGCTGCTAATTCAGCTTCAAGATCTAGTCTCTCTCTTTCCCGCAGGAGAGCCTCTTCTTTTTCTTCTTCCAGTACATCCATTATTGCAAGTGGGTGATTTCTTCAATGTCCAAATATAATTTTAAAATCCATCAATTACAGACTTGAGCACAGTTAAACAAGAACGCATTCCGTGATTTTTATGAATGAGCACAGCATTCTACTGTTACATGTACCATGGCGCAGCCAATGCGCGAAGCACACAGCAGCGCTGACTTTTGAATGAGTTTCAGCGTGAACCAGGAACAAACAACAATTTCAAAAGCGATCCCTCCAAATGTCAAGTCCAAATTCTGAATCAGCTCTTGTCCATATTCATACGTAATACGAAACAGAGATCGTTTTACCGTATAAGCCAACAGGGTATCGCTGACCAGTCCTTCACCGGCATTCAACGGTAAGTTTTTGACAAGTTGTGAGGTCCATTTAATCCTTTACCTCTGGCTTTGGAGTGTAATGCCGTAGCTTGATTTGATGCTTTTCTCCTTCCCTTGAATAATACTCCAAACATGTCCGAAATAGTGAAATCGATGATTTATTAGAAACAAAATAATGACCATAATTTAAACATACTCAAAATAGAAAATAATGTCCGTTGCACAGTTAAGGATTTGGTGAAACACTTATGTAGTACGTTGAGAAAAGGTCAAAAACTATGTGCTACCGTCATCCTAAGCCAACCATGATTCCCCCGTGATCAGCCATTAATCACCAGGTTGGAACACCTGTCCAAAATAAGGAGTGGCCAAACAGGCCAATAACACGTTAACATTGTATCTAAGAAAATAAACAATAACCATAATCAAATATAAATTATAAATTTGAATTCTTAAGTAGTAGTGCATATATCTAAACATCATAGAAACTATATACAGAATACAGTGCATCTTTAAATGAGCTTAGGGCAGGGGTGGGCAATATTTTTCACTGGGGGGCCACACTGAAAATGCCAGAGTGCATCGTGGGCCAGATTACTTTTTTAACCAACATGCCTAAAAAACACACAACATAGTTAACTCTGTTAACTTGCACATTATATTTATGCATATTTATTTTCCATGCAACCCCGTTTTCATAATCAAACTTAATTTACTTTAACAATGTTATATATTTTTTTTCTGTTAACAACTGTTATTATGGCAGGCAAAGGCCTAAAAAATCCCTTTTTAGGGTTATTACTCAACAGAAATGTTGCAACACATATTTGCCTTAAAACTTAACTTTCAACTCAACAGAGTAAGTTTATTACATAAGGTATAGTGTATAACAGTTTTATAGGTATAATAGTTTTAGGGCAGCCATAAGTCTATGAAATCACTTCTAAAGATTTTCACTCAAAGCAAATGTTGGTATAATTGCCGTCGTCTAACTTCATACAGTATATTTTTTGTACTACATGCTTTTAACGACAGCTATTCCAGCAGCCCAGACCCAAGAAATCAACTTTTAGGGCTACTCACTCAATATGAACAGGAGAGCCTCGTATGGACGTTGACAAGTGAGGTGAAGTCAGGAGTCATTTCTGTTGAAGCAGTGTGCGGTACTGTTGAAGCAGTGTGCGGTTCTGTTGAAGCAGTGTGCGGTACTGCTGCAAGGTATTCATCAGTGAGGCTGCATCAGCGCTTGGACTTGTTGAATTGTCAATTATTTTTTAAATACCATGCTTTCGTTATCAACTTTTCTTAGGCTCATTTCCAGAGATCGCTAGCCATCAATTGCGTATAGTACGTACAAATGATAACTTCCGCGCGTGGATTGTGGTGCTGGTCCCTACGTATCATAGCAACGCAAATACCTTGTTTCTACTTAAAGGTATTTTAAACAGACAGTGTGATACTGCTGTACTTATTACTGGGAGTGCCACAGGACTTTTAATTTGAAAATAAATAAATATGCAGCAGTAAATAAACTAATGTAATCTGCGGACCTCGTCAGGTATTTTTTATTTTGTATTATTTTAAAAGTTTTAGATGTATCGCGGGCCGGATAGAATTACTCAACGGGCCGGATCCGGCCCAGGGGCCTTATCTTGCCCAGGTCTGGCTTAGGGCATATAGTCAATATGGCTCCTACAGGCTGTATAGGCCTTTTAGCCCCTTTAACACTAGAACCGCCACAGGGTAAATTTGACCCGTAGCTGTTTTTCAATTGTACATAACTAAGTTTAAAAAAAATATTGAAGTCCTTGTTGAAGTACTGACCTAAAGTACTTCCCCGAGTTGGTTAATGAGAAGAGATTAAGAGGAGACAAAATCGCAGTGCCGGCAATTATCTTTATTCATACAGATATATCTGGAGACAGTGTGGCATTCAGTCCAACAGAGTCTGACACAATCACAGCACACACAGTTCTTATAGCATAAGCCCCCTACCATAGATTTTCCCGTTTTTTTCTGCTTTTCTGGTTCAGGGAGCGGTTCATACCATATATGGGTAAGATATATGTTGTTTAACACATCTCTTATGGCAGCTGCCGTCTTCGGGTTTCCCTGTTGTTATTCCAACCAATCGACTTCTAGCTCCAGCGTCTTTTCCCTTATTTGGCATTATGCCCGTTTACTACCGAATACCAAGCGGTCTGTTCTTGCTCCCAGCTATTCTAGTGAGATTAGGATCCTGTCACCCCCTCCTCTAATGCAGGTACATGTTTCTTAGTTCTACTTGGCCTCTAGCACACTTGTATGTTATCTTAATGCTATTGCCCCACAATTACCCCTTTTGATCTCTGCTAAGAGATCACTCCTTGGCGTAGTGGCTCCACTCGGTCGGTGCCGCGTCCTCCGTTCCTTCTTCCAGGAGGGGCATCAAGAGGAGTGGGGGTTGTCCATCCGAACGCTCAATAGCAGTGGATATCAAACGCATGGCCAAGCCTCTAATGCAGGGTATACAACAGCAACCACACGTGACAGCAATAGCCATAAATGTAGCGAGAGATAGCAAAACAGACATAATCAAACCTTTACATTTGCCAAACATCGAGGTCATCCATTCCTCCAGCGGATTGTCCACCCCGGAATGCTCATGCATGGTTTTGGTGAGGGTCCTCAACCCTTCTAATGCCTTAGAAACAGACCCGTCAGGAGCTGTATTGTTGGGAATAAATGTACAGCACACATCTCCGAACATAGCACACACACCCCCTTTTTCCGCTAAAAGCATGTCCAGAGCCATCCTATTCTGGACTGCCATAAGCGACGTAGGACCTAATTGCTCAGACAGTCCTTCGATTGCATCTCTGGTAAGGTTGGACAACCGAAGGACATTATAATGCACATAATTGATGCGATCAACATTGTTGTTAGGGGTTACCGGAAAAAACGCAGAGAGTATAGGAACATTCTCAAAACCGGCCACAACCTGATCCGCTAATTTAAACTCATTGGGTATACCACGAGGCACTCCTATAGCGTCTATGTACGTGGGTGAACCAGCCGCCAAATCAAACGAAGGAGCGGATCTATGGTTCAGAATATGTCTACGCCTACGGCGTGTCAGGATGCCTCCGAGACTTGGAGCACCAGGCCTTACCTGGTCCCCAATCAGAGCTAGCAGAGCCGCTAGCCTAACCATGGCACACACCCCCTCAACACCGGTGGGAATTCTAACAAGCAACAAGTTATCACCGCAATAGAAATAGAGGTTGGCACGGGCCCATGGCCCAATAACCAGTTGGCTTTGGACGGTTTCATTACACCAGTCCGCCGGAATCGACCCAAGACTAGTGCCTCTCCCCGTGAAATTGAAGCACGTGTAAGTGGCGAGTCCTTTATGAGGGGTCACCGGTCCCACTTTGGTGTTATTAGCTATGGGTGGAAAAATACTGGCAAGCGTAGTACAATTGGCCGGGGAAGCCTGCCATGTAAGAGCAAGCATGCAATCGTATCCCCACTGGTCCTCCGGATGCAGAGGAGCAGGTTCAGTATACAAGCGGGGTCGAGCAGACGCACATGCTACA